>CAUYON010106985.1:0-34829 GCA_963573935.1 Arctocebus calabarensis
AAGGGAGGGGGAGAAAGGGTGGAGGGAGGGTGATGGGTGGGTCCACACCTAGGGTGCATCTTAGAAGGGTGCAGGTTAAGTTTACCAAGTATAGAGTATAAGGGTTTGAACACAATAACTAAGAAAATGCCATGAAGGCTAAGTTAACCAGTTCGGTGAAAATATTTCAGACTGTATATGGAACCAGCACACTGTACCCCATGATTGCATTATTGTGCACAGCTATGATTTAATAAAAAAAGAAAAGAAAGAAAAGAAAAAGTAGAGAGGAGTAAAATTACTTTCCAAGTACCCATCACCTGATTTTAACAAATTAATAATGTTTTGTTAGTTGGGTTGTGTCTCTCCTTTTTTTTTTTTACTTGGAATATTACAAAAGCAAACTTCACGTATCCTATCATTTCAATCAGTAACACTTTTCTGAGGGCGATGGAGGATGCTTTGTAAAATACTCGCAATGCCCAGGCTGTATTTAACAAGGTATAAAGCAATCGTAGTCAACTTTTTGAGACCCAGTGATGAGGCTGCTTTACCCTTGAAAGTGGGGTGAAAACCTGGGGATCTGCCCAACATTTTATCCAAAGACAGAAAAGGCGTCATGACTAAATGATTTGAAGATAAGGGTAGAAGAAGAATAAAGTTGTTTCCAGATTGTGCCAGTTCGACAAAGCCAACAAACCAGCCGTTCGTGTCAGATGAAATGTGGACTCTGCATTATTCATAACTGGGCCGGCCCACACAGAGAGGGCCGCCAAGGTCACAGGTACCGTTCGAACTTGAGTAGACAGCAGTGTCCCCTAGTGATCTGATTTGCTTCTAGTGATTTCTTTGCCAAAGACCTCCTTTTCCACGATAATTGACACCACTCTGTGAAATATCGTTTAATACTGGCAACTTGTTATGGGTATGACTGTTCAGTTCTTGCTCAATTATACTGTTTGATTTCTTTAAGCCTCAGAGTTTTTTTTTCTTTTTTGTAGTTTTTGGCTGGGGCCAGGCTTGAACCCACCACCCCCGGTATATGGGGCCGGCACCCTATTCCTTGGCCCACAGGTGCTGCAAGAAACCTCAGTTTTATCTTTATTTTATTTTATTTTTGTCTCTAAAATGGGGACAAAACTACTATCTACCAGGGTTGGGTGAGATGAATTAAAAAAGAAAATGGAGGCGGCGCCTGTGACTCAAAGGAGTAGGGCACCAGCGCCACATGCCAGAGGTGGCGGGTTCAAACCCAGCCCTGGCCAAAAACTGCAAAAAGAAAAGAAAAAAAGGTTTGTAAGAATGTGCTACAGTGCTCAGGACATAATAAGTACTCAATTTATCCATCCGCTCATTCATTCCACAAAAGCTTAACTGATCACTTATGACTTAGAAGCCTCTGGATCAAGGTTGGAGAATGTGGCATTGGACTGGAACAGACAGTTCTGACTTCCAGATGCTTCCCCTCCAGTGGAGGTGGGAGAGGCTAGGTAACAAGTCACCCCAGGCACCACTCACCCACAGTTGTGCTCAGTTCGATGGCAGAGAAGCACACAGTGAGATGGCAGACGAACCTGGGCTGATCTGATAGTCTGACAAAGCTTTCGGGAGACGCCTACGGATGATCTTTTCCAGCTCATGTGGAAGTCTGTTAAGAGATAAGGCAATTTGTGATTTATTTGCCTGTAGACATTGAAAGAACTCAAGGTGTTTCTCCCCCCTCCTGACTGGCGATTTAGTGGCTGTCCCATGTGGTTGTGCAACCCTAGATAAAATAGCAGAATAAACCTGAGATTGTACCAGTTCGCTTTTTCTGAGTCAGGAGATACTCATTCTCATAACATCACCCACCCATGTGCACAATCATTCATCAGCGGGCCCCTGTGCCTTTGGGTTCTCCTTGTATCATTTATTTTAAAATGTTCCACTGTTTTATTATTGGAGAGAAGACATTCGGTTTAGGTTATCTGTAATCCCCTCTTGTTATACACTGTCTTTTCCTAAGGCATAATTCAGTTATTTATGTTAATATAATCTTCCCTGGGAATGGCTTTGATCACAAATCTTATTTTTCAATCAAATTTCATAACCAGGAAAAAATAGAGAAAGGGGCCCGCCTGTCAATCATCATCCATTTATTTATTCAACCCATATCGAGCCTTCTGCAAAGTGCCACACACGCTTTCAAAGGATGGAGATGCAGTGGAAGCCAAGCTGGAGAAGGTCCTGCTGTTTCAGGAACTCCAGGGAGAGGAGATAGACAATAAAAAATACCATGAGACAGCCTGGTTCTGATAAGGGCAAGGATGAGAGAGAGCAAGTGACTAGAAGTCATTTTAGATGGGATGGCCAGAAGAGATCTGTCTGTCCAAGGAGGGGATAGCTAAAAGAGATGAGTTAAATAGTCCTGACATAAGCCAGGAAAAGAGTATTCCAGGTCCCACTTGTCCCCAGGGCTTCAGTCCCAGCCAGTATTTCAGGGTTGCAGAAATAAACCATGAGTTGTAGGATTAAAGGTGTTGGAGCTGATGGCTGGGAGCTAGGACAAGCCCCAGGGCTCACTAGAGGTGTCCCTGTGTGGGAGACAGGGACAAGGAGGAAGGTACTACTTTGGTTTCTTTTGGTAGGAGTTATGTCTGAGAGACAAGCTAATCGCTGAATCAAAAAGGTAAGGTGGGTACCGATTGCTGGTTAGAACTTTACCCTGCCAGCTGGGCCATGCCATTCATTTATTTCTTTCGGGGACAAGTGGATGCCAAGTCTCTGATTGCATGGAGATGCAACAAAATTCACCTTTAGTGAATGATCTTGCAGACTTTTTGCAAATACAGTAAAACAAATTGGCCAACATTTGGAGGTGGTCAGCATAAAGAACTAGGCCTACTGTACTGAGTCATGCATACAACACATGTCCAGTCTATGAAAATTAGGTCAAGGTAAGGAGGTGGTCAGTGTTGGAATTGGTTGATGCAGGACAGGGGTCAAATGTGGAGGTTCCACTGAAGTTCAACTCCTACCATCAGCTTTCAAGATGGTCTTTTGCTGCAGGTGCAAGAGAGAATTTAGCAGGACTTGCTATCTTAAAAAAGAATGAACCCGGTGCATCTTAGCAGGGTACTGGGGAAACTTATTAAAGTAGAGTATCAATGTCTTTATATAGTGATCAAGAAAATGCCATGAAGGCTATCAGTAACAGTACGATCAAAATATTTCTGAATGTATATGAAGCACATTGTGCCCTATGATTGCACCAATGTACACAATTATGATTCAATAACATTATAAAAAAAAAAAAGAATGAACCACAAAGTCCAAGATTGTATCATTTTTATTTTACAGCTTTTCCAGCAGACACCTTTGCATGTCTGACTGCATTGCAGTAAGAGCTTTAACACAGAAGTTCTATAGTAACACATCTTTGAGCGCTTGCCCAAATCTGTTCCAGAGACAACCAAGAGAACCACCTTCTCTAACTTCTAGGGTCCCTGACAAAATACAAGACCGGTGTGATTGCATTACAGATCTTCACAGTCGCCTTTCGGCAACACCAAGTACATGTAAGAGACTGCAGCTTAGTGGAAACAGGGCGGTTTCCCTCCCCCAGCCCCTCTTTCAGCAACACAAAGACTCCTTGGAGATGGAGTTCTATTTTCCCGGTTCTCTGGTGCCATCTGGAGGTTCGATGTTAGATTCACACCCAGTAAGTTCAATGTGCAAAAAGGTCCAGGTGTGTGCAAAGAGGCTCAGGCAGATAACTCACAATTTAAGACTCTTAGTCTGAGCTTAGAAAGGTGGGGTAAAGCATGGAGGTGAGAATCCACCGAGGCCCCTTTGACCGAGGACCCTCCCTAATGTGAAATCAAGCAGTATTGTCTACCGCTTGGCCAGTGTGAGTTATTTAAGGGCTGGGAAAGAAGGACTGTGCAGACCGGCTGTGAACGTGGAAAGGACCCTGTTTGCAACACTGAGTGCCACCCTTCCCTGACGTTGAGTAGACGCAGGTTAAATTGTGTTTGCCCAAGTCCCAGTGGTGGAAGGACAACAGGAAATCCAGGCTCATTATTGAACACCAGCTCCCCCACTTACACACTGTGCAACCTTGGACAGGCTACAAAACTTCTCTGCTCTCCATGTTAGTCTTTACAAAATGGGCTTAATATGCTGTACCCTATGGAGTTATTGTGATAATGACATGGCATGGTGTGTGCTCACATGCTCACCACAGAACCTCAAGTGCAGCTCAACAAACATTAAGATTTATTAGCAGGGACCACACCCTTCGGAGTATCTACCGAATCCCCTATGAATTATGAGGTTTTCTAGTCTGGAGGGTAGAAGCAAGCTCTATTCCAGTGAACCTAACAAGACTCGTGAAGCGAGTACTTCCAGAAAGCATCAAGTGGTTCCGTGGCCACACTCTCCACACACAGGGTATCACCAAGGTGTGAGGTCAGGCTAGACGTAGGCAGATGATTTGACCTCTGAAAACAAACTCAGAGTTCACATTTGCCACTGGAAATCACACCAGTGAAATTCTAATAGATTCAGCCTATGGGTGTTTAATGTGCTGGATGCTGAACAAGATCTGATCTCTCCCAAGGAGATTAATTTTCATGCTTTAGAAGGCGATTGGGGACATTATACAACCACATTCGTAATTCAGATTTATATGGACAATTTCATCTTAGATGCACAAGGAGAAATTTCTGGACACACGTGGGGAGTTGATTGGGGTTAGAATTTCTAAATGGGGGTGGCATGGAAGAGGGGCCCCTGGGCTCTGCCATGCTGCCCATGGAAGATGTGATGATCTAAGATGTGGTTACAGGACAGGAGGCACTAGACAGTACCTTTTTTTTTGAGACAGAGCCTCAAGCTGTCACCCTGGATAGAGTGCAGTGGCATCACAGCTCACAGCAACCTCCAACTCCTGGGCTCAAGCAAGTCTCCTGCCCCTGCCTCCCAAGTAGCTGGGACTACAGGAGCCCGCCACAACGCCCGGCCATTTTTTTTTTCCTTTGGTTGCAGCCATCATTGTTGATTGGTCGGCCCAGGCTGGATTCGAACCCGCCAGCTCAGGTGTAGTGGCTGGCGCCTTAGCCCGTTGAGCCACAGGCGCCAAGCCAACAGCATCTTTTCTAAAGCTCACACTAACACAAATTAACTTCTAGAACAAGGAAATGTTCTTGTTATATTAACAACTGTTATTTATGTAACATCGGTAGTACCCTCTGATAATTATGCAGCATTTTATAAATCGCAAAGAAATTTCATATACACTTATAAGGACAAGATCAGCGGGTTTTTAAGATACATATTAAGTGAGATCAATAAACAAAGCATCTTTGACAGTACTGACACATTGTCAGTGCTGTGTAAATATTTATTATTACATTATTGGGAGAGACACACATAAAAGGAATTCTTCCATAGTCTTTTGCAGCCTATAGATGTGATTTGATTTTTAAATTTTTATTTTTTAAATTTTTTAGCACCCTGCAGTGCCCAGCCATGGTGTGATTTTAAAACACAGCCAGTATGAGATTCTCTCTTTAATGAGGAAAGTCAATCATTGCTTTGAAAACAGTAAGTTCTCAATCAAGTTGTTGAACCTTGATAAACCCTGATGTCACATTTTTAACAATAAAAATCACGAACCTTAAGTGATAAATTCAAGCTACTTAAGATCCTGACTATTTTGCTGAAATATAAATCGCCAACGTTAGTGCAACTGAATTTACTGAGCCATCTACTCTACGTGAAGCCCAGCACAAAACGGCTTTGTTCTCCTGACTTTGCTTTCAGACTGGATTAGCTGCGTCTTTCTTTTCCTTAGGTTAAAGATGCTCTGGGAAAATCCCATCGCTTTAGGGTCATTTTCAGGTACTAAAGTGGTACTTAAAACACACTGGGGTCCGGAAGGTTCTAAACTTCAACCGCTCACCCGATCTCATCCTTCTGTGCAGCTCCCCAGGACCAGCCGGGCACCGGCTGGAGACCTGAGCGCGCTGCCTAGATTCGCCTTTGAACAGAAGAGAAGAAATTGGGGGAGCAGGGCACAGGTGCTGGCTGTTCTGAAGGCCTCTTGGCTATTCCTCGGGACAGTAGTCCCCAACCTTTTTGGCACCAGGGATCAGTTTCATGGACAGGGCAGGGAATTTGATTCTTATAAGGCGCTGCCCTGTAGGTCGCTTGGTGTGCAATTTACAGCAGGGGTCGCGCTCCCTTGAGACTCTAATGCGGGCTGATCCAACAGGATGCAGAGCTCGGGGGCGGCTGTGAACACAGACAAAGCCTCACTGGCTCCCCTACTGCTCGGCCCTGCGTGCACCCGGTTCCTACGGTCTGCAGCTCTGGGTGTGGGGATCCCAGCTCTCGGACACTCATAGGTGGGCGTCCCCATGCGCGGTTTCTTTGCTTGGGAGAGTCCCTCCGGCTCCGCCCTCAGTAAGCTACGCCTCAGCTCCGCAGCTCCTGCCCCCGGAGGGACGCCCTCGTCTTTGCGTCCCCTGGTCAGCTCCCAGCCCCCCTGGCCTGACCTGCAGCCCTCCTTAGTGAGGCTGCACCAAGGGGACCCAAGTCTAGCACACTCCCCTCCATGTCCACTTGAGAGATGGACTCTGCCCGCCCTGTCCCACCAGACACACTAGCAGGTGCCTCCCAGCTCCTCTGCCAGCCCCCATCTCCTCCTGCTCCCCCCTTGCTTCAGTGGCACAGAGCTGGACAGAGGCAGGTTCACTGCCCGCATCCATGTCCAGCCACGCGCACTGACTTTACTGAATGTCAGATCTTCTTAGGTGACTCTTAGAGAGCGTCCCCTGGTGCCTGGGCAGGCTTGGAGGCTCCGGCCCTGGACGGCGTCCTCCGCTCTCAGACACCTGCGGCCACGTCCGAGAGCTGCCGAGAACTGCTGCCGAGATCTAACGAAAGCTGCTGCCGAGAGCTGCCGAGAGCTGCCGAGAGCTGCCGAGAGCAGCGGCCGAGAGCTGACGAGAGCTGCTGCCGAGAGCTGCCGAGAGCTGCGGCCGAGAGCTGCCGAGAGCTGCCGAGAGCTGGTCGCATCCAGGCAAGTTCTGCCGTTTAGCAGCTTCTGGGAACCTCTTTTTGGAACGTGACAACACTTCACACTTTCTGTTTTCAGCTCCGAGGCTTCATCTTAAAATTGTCAGAGGACAGAAAAAGTCCCATGCACATTTTGTCACCCTGGTATCACGGGTGTCATAAAAACTTTTTAAAACTCTTCCTTTGTCTCAAAAACCTTTTCTCTTGGCAGCCAGGGTGGTTCAAGAGAAAAAAAGCAGAATCTTGTCCTTGCTGCCAATTTCTTGGTGCTAGTTCCTAAAAATACATACCCTCTATAGGCATGATTTGATTATACTTTAAATTTTTACAATTTTTGTGAACATGGAATCAAGGTCAAGGACTCTATTTTTGGTAAATTTAAACAGCTTTTAAAAAGCTTGTACTTGGATTGGCATTGAAGTTCAAGTTGTGTCTGAGTAGCGATGGCTATCTTCACTACATATCTATTTTTTCAGTTTACAATAGAATTTATAAAATACTAGTGATCTATTAATGATCTAATTGCAACACAAAGTAATTGCTAGAACATGCCTGCAAGATCAAAGTGTGTTTTTTCCAAAAGTTAAAAACATTACTTTCACACAAATATAAACTGATCGTGTGTCAATGAATCATTTCACTCATTAATGAGAAAATCAGTGGTATGCACAGGATGACTAAAAGAAAAATGAGAGGAAGATGCGTTAGCTGTTAGAAAAGGAATACTGTGATAAATCTGCTAAGTTAGCGATATAACTACTGAATGTTTTGCATCTCTATTAGGCAAAGATCTACAAACTAACCTGCAATTTCACAGAGCCTTGGCCTAAATCATAAGCAATAAGAAACAAAAGACTCTCTTCTAGAAAATGAAATAATCTCTGGGTGGGCCTGTTGGACAATGCTACAGGTATAAGACATTGGAAGGACAAAGCCCTTTTGCTCTATCTGGAGAATTCTTAAATAATAGTATTTGTTTTAATATATTGCCTGCCATTGTTATCATGGGGTGTCCAATAGTATAAAATGACTGCATATTGTAACAATTAATTTGTTGTTTCTCCAGGTAAAATATTTATCATTGATTTTGAGGCTAACCCTGCAAGCTTCTATAATGGTATAATGGTGTAACTTGTAGTTCTTTTTGCTATGAGAAGTGTAACTTTAAAAAGTGCCTCCCTGCTCGTTTCCTCTTGATTCTCCTCCTGCTTCTCCTTCTGTTTTTTAATAATTTTTTTTATTTTGGAGTAGATTCAGATTTACAGGAAAATAGTACGAAGAGTTTCTATATACTCCCCACACACTTTCCTCCATTGTAAGAGCTTCTATAAACTCTTCTATATACGAAGAGTTTCTATATACACCCCACACACTTTCCTCCATTGTAAAAGCTTACATGAATATGGTACATTTGTCATAATCAATGAACCAATGTTGGTAAAGTCCATACTGGGTTTTCCCTGTGTCCCCTTTCTCTCCTGAGAGTCTGTCGTCCAAGATATTGTACTATATGCGGTTGTCCTTTCTCCTCAGAATCCTCTTAGCTGTGGGGATGTCAGATTTTCTTTGATGTCCTTGACACTTTTGAGGGTAGACCATTCATCAGTTGGGATTCATCTACCATCTTCCTCATGATTAGACCAGAATTGCAGGGTTGGAGAGGAAGGTAAACTACCATCCTCCTCACATTCTATCAAGGGTACATCTCATCCAGATGACTGATCATCCATCTCCCGTGGTCTCCCAGCTGAGATAGAGTTGTCAGCTTTCCTTGCTGTGAAATTACTCTTTTCCCTCACTTTCCATACTGGAGTCTTTGGGAGGAAGTCACTATGTGTAACCCACAACTAAGGAGTGAGGGTTTATGCTCAGTTTTCCTGAATGCAAGGTATTCAGGATTCTCCAGAGAAACAGAACAATAGGATGTGTACAGATACAGAAACAGATTTATTACAAGGAATTGGCTTATGTAATTATGAAGGCGGGCAAGGCAAAATTCTGCAATGTGGGTCAGCAGGCTGAAGACCCAGGAAAGCTGATGGTGTGGGTGAGGTCCAAGGGCATCTCCTAGAAAATTCTTTCTTGCTTGAGGAGGCCAGTATTTTTATTCTATTCAGACTTCCCCTGATTGGGTGAGCCCCACCCACATTATGGTAGACAATCTGCTTTACTCAGAGTCCACTGATTTAAATGTTAATCTCATCCAAAAAAATTTTGACACAAAATTAACTATCACAGAATCTATACAAGTTATTTGGAGTTTTTCTGCTTTGGAAATTTGACTATTCTTCCACATTTATTATTTATGTAATCATTTATACCAGTGTGGACTCATAAATATGTGTGTTATATGTTGAGTTATCAATGCTGCTTTGTTTATTTTGTCGCTAGACGGCTCCATCTTTGACCATTGGAGCTTTCTGTAGGTTCCTGTGTCCCTTGACGGATCCTTCCCCATGTGACTCTTTTGAACACTTTATGATTTCTGGCATTCCAAGATGATCTGGGATCAACATGTATATTTCCTCCGCCAGCCCAACAATCATCTGTTGTTCCAAGGAGCCTTGATCCCTTCTACTGGGGAATGGTATTAGAAACTAAGGTATGAACATGAGGTGAGCTTGGGTCTCACGTGTTACTTCTACTTCTTCCCAGCTGATAAAGCAAAGAGACATACAAATGTACGCTAACCTATGACTATACACACGTCTACAAATATTTATATAATGTATGTGTTAAGCTAAGTATGAGTTCATTCTGATAGCTCCAACACTAATCAGTTACCCATGGATCCTTCTAGCCTCTTACCCTTTCCTGTGTGTAACTTTCCATTCCAACAGACAGAAATGTGGTTCCCATTCTCCATAAAACTTTACTACATCTTCATTTTTTACTCTAAAACACATCAATTTTATGCTGAAAAATACTATGCTCATTCTAGAAAAACGTATGTGGCTCATCAAAGAGAAGCTACACTTTATTTTGAAAATTTCACAAACCCTTGGAAGAGTTCATACTGCTGTATGAATAAAAGCTTCATGACAGAACTCAATGGGACTGGTGGATGAAAGGATCAATGACATCAATAAACTGTGTGAAAACATCCCTCTTGCATCTTCACTTCTCCCAACATGTATCGATTTACCTTCTCCATTTTCACAGGTGTCCTATTTATTATTCATGTCTTTATATTTTTCCGAGTTGAAGTATTCTCATTAATTTTTAATCACTAACCACATTCTTCAATAATTCACTTTTGACATAATCGGTTGTAAACTGGCATTAGAATACATCGCAGTAATTTCATTGTTTTAAAATCAACTTTATTGGTTCAGCACCTGTAGCTCAGTGAGTAGGGCTCCAGCCACATATACCAAAGCTGGCGGGTTCGAGCCCAACCCAGGTCTCCTAAACAACAATGACAATTGCAACAAAAAAATAGCTGGGCATCATAGTGGGCACCTATAGTCCCAACTACTTGGGAGGCTGAGGCAAGAGAATCACTTAAGCCCAAGAGTTTGAGGTTGCTGTGAGCAGTGATGCCACAGCACTCTACCAAGGGTGACATGGTAAGACTTGTCTCAAATAAATAAATAAATAAAATAAACTTTATCAAGGTATCATTTACTTATGATAAAATACATTCATTTTAAGAGTATAGTTTAATGAGTTTTGACAAATGTACACATTCACATAAGCACCACCATAAGAAAGATAAAGAATAACTCATGGGCGGTGCCTGTGGCACAAAAACCCAGCCCCAGCCAAAAACTGCAAAAAAAAAAAAAAGAAAAGAAAAGAATTAAGTCCTTCATCCTAAGAAGTTCCCAGTGTCGTGGGCCTCTTTGCAATCAAACCCTCTCAACTCCTTATTACTTTTGAGATAGTAATTTAAAAATGCAAATCACCACCAATAGAGTACAAATTACATGGGAAAACATAGAGCTCATTGGCTGAGTGATGGCTGATGCCAACTTACCTATGTAGATTGGGAGCAAGTGTTACGATGTAGTCATTGAGAACGTAATGGAATTTTAAAATTGTAGTTAACATTACATTTCAAATGTATAAAACATGTGAATATGACTGTTTTATCATATTTATCTCTAAAAGTGCCAAACCACACATGGATCACTTGATATATCATGAACAGTTTGTATATTACATTTTGGAAAGTGTAACTCTTGGAGGCTCTGAGGAGTCAATGGCATCAAGTCTTCTAATTAATACTCAACAGTGCAGGCAGGGCAGGCTGCGTAGGTACTCACATGTCTTTTTCTGTGGTGAAGCCATAACATTCATCAAAATGTCAAGGAGGTTAGAGGGTTGGACAGGAGTGAGTCTAGTGCAATTACTCTGAAACTTCAATGTAGTTAGGGATCCTCTCCTCCAAGCATATTCTCGGACTTTGGTCCCAGAGAGGATGATTCAGTAGGAGGCAGGGCCAAGGATCTGAACCCTAAACAAACACCCAGGTGATTCTGATGCAAGAGACCGCTGACCTCACCTGGAGAAACACCACCACCGATCACTTCTAAGACCTCTCACTCTGAAAAGTCTGATTTTATTTTGTTTTTATTTTATTGTTTATTTTTAGTCTCTCACTTTGTCGCTCTCGTAGTGCCACAGCTCATAGCAATCTCCAACTCCCGGGCTTAGCCGATCTTTTGCCTCAGCCTTCCGAGTAGCTGCGCTACAGGTGCCCACCACAACTCCCAGCCATTTTTTTTGTTGCAGGTTGGCCAGGCTGGGTTCGAACCCACCACCCTCAGTATGTGGGGCAGGCACCCTACTCACTGAGCCACAGGTGCCTTCCTGAAGAGTCTGATTTTATAAAATTCACTCACAGCTTCCCTATAGCTGAAAATACTTTGATGCACGATGATGGGGTGTCAGGGAGTTTCTGACAGGTGTTCCTTCATTCAATGTGACACTGGGCTCACTGACCTTCAAAGTCTGTTTCCATTTTAAGAATTTACGCATTCACTGTCACACAGCTTGTGAGCATCCCTTCCTCGGACCACTGGTGTGCTTGGAAAGAAATGAGCTGACACATGGAGTCACTGCTGTCCTCCCCAGGAACCTTCTGTCACTCCGCAATGAGAGAACAAGAGGGACAAGAGAGTGAAAAACAGGAGAGGAATTCATTTTTCAGGACAGTACAATGGTAGAGGAACCTTCTCTCAGACCAGCACCAGGATCAAAGCTTGGGCAGGGCCTGCAGCAGAAGCAGGTGGGGAAGGCAGGTCTGGCTCTGAGCCCAGGAATCAGGGCTGCTTCCAACGTGCGTGTTCAGAGGCAAGGTCCACACGCTTCCTGGAGGCCGTACTGAATGAAAGCAGTTCACGTCACCCTCTTAGTGCTGGGAAATAGCCAACAAAGACTGTGTCACAAGTAATTACAGGTGTCTCTAACAAGAGTGGCCTTCAAGAAAAGCTAAGAGGGCTCGGCGCCTGTGGCTCAATGGGCTAAGGCGTCAGCCATGTACACCTGAGCTGGTGGGTTCGAATCCAGCCCAGGCCCGCCAAAGAAACAACAATAGCCTGGCAACCAAAAAATAGCCAGGCATTGTGGCAGGTGCCTACAGTCCCACCTACTTGGGAGGAGGAGCCAAGAGACTCGCTTGAGCCCAGGAATTGGAGGTTGCTGTGAGCTGTG
Source organism: Arctocebus calabarensis (assembly GCA_963573935.1). Taxonomy (NCBI): domain Eukaryota; kingdom Metazoa; phylum Chordata; class Mammalia; order Primates; family Lorisidae; genus Arctocebus; species Arctocebus calabarensis. The sequence goes on from CAUYON010106985.1 coordinate 12,700, forward strand.
ATGCCACAGCACTCTGTCCAGGGTGACAGCTTGAGGCTCTGTCTAAAAAAAAAGGTGTTCTGAAAATATTGTAAGAATAATATCCTCATATTGTTCCCATGAGCCCTTATTAAAAAACTACTAGAAGATGAATCCATAACAGTACCTGGGAGCATTACGTATATTTAAATAAAGAATTAAAAGACAAAAACAGATGAAGGTAAGGTTGATAAAACAGAACATAAATATTGCAGGGTATACTATCATAATTTAGGTTAGCAAATAACCCAAATTAGGTGAAGGGAAAAGTAATATAAGTTTACTGATTACCTTAATGCAATAGCTGGGAGCCAATGAAGAGCTCACAAATGAATTAGTAGAAATATAAGCACACATAACTATAAAGTATATATACTATTGTGAATAAATCCTATTGACTAAAATCCAATGATGGAGAAGAGAATGGGGAAGAAAGAAGGATTAAAAAGTGTTTTACCTTTGTTCTTAGAAAAGCACTAATAGTTACTACTGAGAGCTTAGAATGTTATATCAAGTAACTAACAAGACAAAAATACATTATTTTCCTAAATATCAGAACAACAGAAAAGCAAAGGAAAACTACACCGTGAAAGCACAAAGAAAAAATAAAATGCAATGACAGAACCAAGACAAAACAATTTTAATAGGTGAAAAATGTAAATGAATTCAACTCATTAAAATAAAGAAATTTTCAAGTTGAATTGTAATGGCAAAACCTAACTCCGTGTTATATACTACAGAGATATCGAAATCAAAGTAATTTTAAAAGTTTAAAACAGAAGGATGGGCAAAAACATATCAGGCACATGTAAACACAAAATAATGCAAGAATTGTTTCACCCACCCCTTTCTGGCTCTAAAACCATAGGTCTTTACCAATATAAACACTACAAACAGTGCCTCTCGCGCTTCTGTAATAGTCCATGCCGGTGTGTGTGCATGCATGAAATATACACGGGTGGTCCCTGGCTTACAGATAAGATATTCCTAAGAATGTCGTTATGTGGGATTTGTATGTAACTTAGATCCCTGATAAACGTTGTATATATGGTAATAATAATGATAGCAACAATACTACAAGGACTCACATGTGGTAATAATAATAATAATACCTCTGTACTATAATAATACGTTACAGAAAGTATTGTGCTCTTTTGTTTAATTCTAACAAACAGAACATTACAAGCAAACTCATATAGAAGTTTAGATAGAAGACAGGAGAAATTTCAAAAAAGCATACTAAAAGTTAACACTCACCTAATCACTCACCTCAACACCAGGCCAATAGGAATGCTGCACTTATTTTGATCTTCTAACCAAATCAATAACCTTTCCATTTCAATAATTAATCTACCATACTGCTTAGTAATAATTGATGCTTTCATTGGAACACTGCCTTTCACATGTTCCATTATTCTCACTTTATCCTTTATAATTGCTTCGATAGTAGAGTGACTGAAGCCTAATGCTTTCCCAACGAATGATGGCTTCTGGCCTGACCTTTCTCCAAATGCTAATTATTTCTACTTTCATTTCCATTGTTAATCACCTTTCTCTTTGTTGCAGGCTCACCTGGACTTGCAATAGACATTATCTTTTGGAGTCATAGTCGTGAGGGTAAACATCATCAAATAAAAAAGACAAAAGTGATGCTGTGTGCAAGCAAATGAGACTAGCCATTAGCCTAAAGTGTTGAACCAATGAACTGCTTATGCCATGCACAAAAGAAACTAGTTCCTGAATTAGTTTGTTTACATGCACAGAAGAAACTAGTTCCTGAATTATTTATTTAATTATAAATTGTCCTTATGGGGAGCCTTAGGAGCCTGTTCATAAATACAGAACACCATTAAGTTGGGTGGTCCATAACCCCTGGACTGCCTGTATTTCATTTATTTATTTATTTATTTATTTATCTATTTATTTATTGAGACAGAGTCTCACTTTGTGGCCCTCAAAAGAGTGCAGTATCATCATAGCTCACAGCAACCTCCAACTCCAGGGCTTAAATGATTCTCTTGCCTCAGCCTCCTAAGTAGCTGGGACTACAGGTGCCAGCCACAATGCCCAGCACTTTTTTTGTCTTACTCTGGTTCTGGTTCAGGCTGGGCTTGAACCTCTGAGCTCAGAGCAATCCACCCACCTCAGCCTCCAAGAGTGCTAGGATTACAGGTGTGAGCCACCATACCCAGCCTGGACTGCCTGTATTTCAAAATAATTATCTGAAATATTCAATTACAACCTGTCTTTTAAATAAGACCAGTATCAACTCTGCAGTATCCCCACACTGTTGAGTTTAAAGCATTTAGTAATACTTACATTTAATGGTATTATTTTCCATATAAAAATCAAAACACTGAACTGAAAACTCTTCTAAATTTATATCAAGATCATGTGTCAACCTAAGATCATGCAATAACTCCTCATTTGGATGACAATCTACTTTCAAGCACTCAAAAACTAGAACTCCAGAAATTCTCGGTTTGGAGGGAGTTCCTGTGTACACACATTAAATAAATTTGACAGTTTTTCTTTAAAAAAACAAACAACAAAACTAAAATTACAGTTTGTTGTTCTCCACATGGGTAGAGACTTAAGAAGGTGGGATTTTTATAAAATTTCCAGTATACTACAAATATTTCAATTGAAGCAACAATTTTTTAACCTCTTACAGAAATCCATATACATGATAGTGCTTTCTGATTTTAGAGTTGTAGCTTCAGAAACAGATTTCATGCCTCAGAAACAAAACGGCATATGGGTGTAAAAATTAACAAACACTCTAGGAACATTATCTAAAAGATCAATATTGGCTCTTTGAATATAAAATTAAACTTGTGGTGACATCAATTCAGTTACTACGCGAGGGGAATTAACTAAAACTTGTCTCAATTTCAACATCAATAACAAAAGGAGAAGGAATAATAGTAACAACCTGACAAAACTGTTGTGAGCACTGAATGACTAAAGTGCTTAGAACACAACCTGGCTTAGATCTCAATAAATGTCAGCTAATATTATCACCACAAAGACACAAATTTCAAGTCATTTATATCTTATAATCACTGATAACAGGGTTAGATAAGATACCTACAGAGAAATATTTTGCTGTAGAAAAGAAGCTTCTGTGAGGCTTCCACTTCCCTAAATTCCCTATTCTCTCCCTGCCACCACCTACCACTGATGCTAAATCAGGAGCCCCTCCTTTCATCCCAGGGTCCATCTGTGTATGTTCATTACTGGTGCACTGTCTCCCCCATCAAGGCTGTTGTGAGCACCCCTAAAGTCAGAGATTATCTTGCATATCTTAGCACCTCCAGCATACCTGTTCCCACACATAAAAGAAGTTCAATAAAGGTGTATTCAGTTAACAAAGGTGGTGTTGCAAAAAGTCATATAAACATAATAAACATGATCTGATCCAAGGTTTATATTTTATGGATTGTAATGACCTTCATATCAGACCTTTCAGTAAGGTGGACAACTCAGGGCCCAAAGAGAGTTCAATTCAAGGCACTCTGTTAACATCAGGTAAGAAAATAAGGTTCTATGGTTATAAAGAAGGCCCAAAGGGCACCAACCACATAAGGCTCTCTCTCACCTCTACCAATGAATACAGACGTTAAAGGTACACCAAGACCACCGACTCTCAGAGTGTTTCTAGTGCTTGCAGTGCTTTTTCCACTAGAACAATGCCTTTCAAATGTTGACTGTACAAATAGCAAAAAATACCTTCTGTAGCACTACTTGGTACTGATGCACTATTTCTGACCATTTCTATTTAATTCTATTCTATTCCCACATTTTTTAAATGTTGATCTTGATACACTAAATGGCTTTTATAACTCAAAGGTTGAAAGATATTACTCTAGAAGATACAGTTTTAAAATTTTCTCTAGAATTTCAAGGTCAGCTATAATCCCTGAAAATTCATTCTCATATGATGAATTTGTATCCTAACAGAAAAAGGGCACTATCAAATAATCAAATAACCCTCAGAAACTAATATACAGCCCTGGCAGCTGCCACTTGGGGAGGAGGAGGAAACTAAACCAATCTCTATCACCTTCACTAAAGCCTCCCCAAGAAATACTCAATTTAAGGAAAAGAGCATTTGCTAAATAAAAAGAGCTTTGGCAACAAGTCGCCTGGCATTCCTGCTCCCCTTCTAACCAGACCCTACCCCTTAAGAGTCTCAGCCTCTGTGGAAATCCTAGAACTTCTACTTGCAATAAATATTTTTAAAACATTTCGTGTACAGAGACTTTAAATGTGTTTAGATGATGATTACTTCATTAAAATAAGTAAATGAATATTAAGATAAACTTTTTTTTTTCTTGAGACAGAGTCTTACTATATCGCCCTTGGTAAATGGCCATAGCATCTCAGCTCACAGCAACCTCAAACTCTTGGGCTCAAGCAATTCTCTTGCCTCAGCCTCCCAAGTAGCTGGGACTACAGGAGCCCACCACAAGGCCCGGCTGTTTTCTGTTGCAGTTGTCATTGTTGTTTTAGCAGGCCCGAGCCAGACTCAAACCCACCAGCCTCAGTGCATGTGGCCAGCACCCTACCCACTGAGCTACAGGTGCTGCCTAAGGTAAACTATTTTAAATAAAAACATTATGTTTGGTAAAAATCTCTCTCTAAAATTTGCCAGTCTTCACTTAAATTATGTGTGTTTGTGTGTACGCATGTGTATGTTGGAGAAAGGGGGAATGTATTGATTTATCTCAGATCCAAATAAACCATAAAGTATGCAGAAGTAGATCAGCAGTTAAGCTATATCCCTTTTGGTTTGCCCTTGAAACAGTAGGGCAAAGGCAATGTAAAACTTTTGCTCAATGTGAGATGTTTTACAGTTCCCCCTGAAGGAAATGTGGTTAACAACCATCACTCCCTAGTATCATGCCAAGTATGAAGAAACACCAATGTCTCCAGAGTTCTTTTAAGAAATATATTCCTCTGATAAAACTTAAAGTCAGAAACAAGCAGAGAGACCACAAAATCCTTTTCTATCTTCTGTATCCACAAGCAGTTCTCCAGCTCTATAAATGCAAACTAAAGTACAAGAATGTTCATTTAAGCTCTTGGGCTAACTAGCCTCACCATTCTCACCATGGAAGAAGCATGTCTGAATTTAAAGAACTCAAGTTTGTGATGTTTGCCTCAAATTAATAGACAACTTTATGAAACTTTAGTGTTTCCTTGTCTTTCCCAGAAAAAAAATCTGTTTAGCTCTAGAGAAAGATATTCTTTTTTATAAAGGTAAAAATGCAATTTTCTTAAGAAAAGGGAGAAAATCATACCCACTTTTTATCAGCCCTGTCCAATACAACTTTCTGTGATGATGGAAATGTTCTATAACTGTGCTGTCCAATACAGTGGCCAGTGGCCATTAGCCACCTAGTAATGAGCACTTGAAACATGGTTGGTACAACTGACGCACTAAATTTTAGTTTATTTTAATTAATTTAAATTTAAATAGTCACATGCGGCTAGAGGCTACCATATTGGACAGTGTAAATTAGATAATCAACATAAGTCTTCAGCAATGGAGCTGAGTAATTGATTCATCTTACAATGAATGTCAAGATTTGAAAAAATTCATGGTCTAGTTATACCATATCCAATTTTCAGCTTCCTAATTAATATTTAAGACTTCCTCATAAATGGAAGTTATAAACAAAGTTTTGCCATAAACAAAGTTTTGGCAATTTTTAGTCTAAAAACATGAACATACTAAATCTGCTGAGCAAAATTTCTTTGGCAATATTCAATTTTCCATCTGTGAAACTTAGGCATAGGAAAAAGAAAAAAACTTAAAAACTTAATAAGCCTACCCTCCTCTGATATAAAGGGAAGAAATGAAATACATAATCTAAAGAAAGGCTAACATAACCCCCAACATGCTTTTATGGGTACAGCTGTTCATTAACCCCTGCTTAGGTTTGCTTCTTTAAACCTAGTTGTGGCTCTCAACAAAATTAATTCCTGTATTTGTTTAATCTCTTGTTATCACCCTCAGACTATCCTCTGAAATCAAGTATTCTACTTATTAGAAAACTATTATAAAATATGCGCATTAAAATATTCTACATTTGAATAAGACAAACTGATCAAATTATCAAAATGCAGTAGCCTAAAGAAGAGCAGATGCTTCAGAGAGACAAAAATATGCAGATCGTGCCAAGACCACTTATCAAGCAGGTGGCAAAATAAACTATATGGTTCTATAGTCAGCAAGGAAGAAACACCCTCAAGAAAAAATGCTTCAAAATTCGCAGCAGCCATGCTACAGCCATAGGATAACTAATTTCAAGCAGTACACTCCTTGTGACCTCAAGGTCAATGTCAAGTAAATTTTTTTTCACCTTTCCATCATGTTATCACTTATAAATATACCACAGACACAAACACAAACATTTCAGCAATTTCATTGTGTTTAAGCGGAATGAACTAGAACTGGTTTCTGAAAATACAATGAGCTCATTTAAAGCAAGCAAACTTAAGTATAACCATAGAAAAGAATAAAGCCACTACTATCCCATAGCATATCTGGGAACACTCAAACTATACCAAGCAAAGCAACCCTAAGACAGCAGTACAATTCTAGTAAGATTTCAGCACCACAGACTAGAACTTCATTTTTTCTCTATCTCTGCTACTGCTAACATCAAATCCTAGAAAAGGACTGGAAGCTCCCCTACTGCATCTAAAGAGCATCGGAAACACAGACAGGTGACAAGGAAGCGATGCATACCCTATCCCAGGGGGTTTAGCTCTTGCATAATAATAAATGGCACTGCCAGAAGGAGGAAAGGCTTCATCTGGGGCAACTGAGAACACTCAGACATAGCAAGACTCTATCAGACTCCATAAAAGCTGTGTACTGTCAGTATTTTTCTTGTGTGTGGTGATAAAATCTGCAGATGCAGCCTGGGCAGGGAAGACAGAGACAAAGATTTTAAATGGAGAACTTCCGCAGGCTTGATCCTGAGAGTATCCTTCTCACAATTTCATCCTGACCACAGCTTCTGCAGCAGCATCTCCACTTGCCTACCAGTTATAAATCTCTGTGATTAAAGCCTCAGGTCTGACAAGTGCTGGAAATCTCAATTTTTTTATTATCCTAATTCTTGGGGGGAATTAAGTAAATGCAATAAACTATACAGAATTTTCACAGCCAAGGAATCAAAGCACATAAGGTTTGTATATTTAATTCTATAACAGTCCACTTCAGAACAGTGTTACTCCTGATTCCCAAAATGCAGTTTAGGAGCAGAGATAGAAATCTATTTAAGGACACTCAGAAGATAAATTAGTTTAACTCAGATAACTTAATTTTTTTTATATTTAATACTCCCAGGTTTATGAGGTAAAATACAGATTCTAGTAAACAAAAAAATATACACTATAGAAAAGCAAGCCATTTGTTGCTTGGCTTAAAATGCCATTAATACCGCATGAGATCATGTTAAATGAAAAACTTATTAAACTATCTTAGCACAAATATGACTCAGGCATTATACTAAATTTCCAATGTCTGTGGGCTATGTATTTTACATCTTCACTTTATAAGCTCCTAAGTCCTATATAAAGCCCTATTGCTTTATGAGAGTTTTTGCAGACTTATTTTAATAAATTAATGTCAATCACATTAAAAACATAATTATTTAAAGAATTTATCGACATATAATTATGAAATTATACTTCAGAAAACATCAGGCTTCCTGAGTCTCTGAAGAGAAACCCAACAGAATTGTCTTCTATTTATCTTTTCAATAGTCAAACCATAAAAGTATTTCAACCCAAAGTGTAATGTAATGTAATCATGGCTCAGACTTAAGCATAGCATTACAAATATCTCCATATGCATTAGACAAAATTGCTCTCACTCTTACCTGTGTATCCTGCATACCATCCCCAGGAAGCTACCATTCCTAACAGCCATTTATACATGATTCCTTCAATATACCAGAACCGCTTACTGTCCAGCACTCGAAGGGGCTGAAGTATAATTACATAGCAGATGTAGGATGGAATAGCAACCAGGTTGTTGGCGACCATGAAGGCAAATCTCATCAGCGCTTTCAGCAAAATCCAGCCCAGCCAGGGAGCTTCTTCCAAAGTCACAGCCATTCTCCCTCTGGAGTCGGTCTTGTCTTTCTGGGGTGAAAGAAAAATTCACTTAAAAAGGAAAATGGATTAAATACATCTAAATAGTTACCAACACAGAAACTGCCTCCAGCACAAAAGGAAAAACAAAACAAAACAAAACGAGGATCCCAGTGTCGTTCCTCGGTTATCTCTCCGGGAAATTCCAGCGAGGGACAGACAGGAGGGAGGAGGAACCGCACAAGGTCAGGGGGGCTGTTCACCGAGGCGCGGGGTCTGTCCCAGTCCGTTTAGCAAGTGATAATACAATCCCACTCACTGCTCACTGCTGTCGCCACCGCGTCCGATGCGGTCGTCTATTTGGACTTTAAGGAAGAAAAAATACACCCACTTGCTTCAGACACCCTCAGTATCTCCAAACTGACGACACGAGTGAAACAAGTGACAGCACCGAAACAGGGACCCGTCGGCCAGACGTCCCCGATGCTGAGCACCTCGGGCTCCTCACCACCGTCCCCGTTCCTGCACATGGATGCATTCCTTGAAAAGGTCTCTGGCGGTAGCGAAAAGAGCTACGCTCGAGATTCTCATTTGCAGCAATAGGGGTTTTGTTTTACCCTTCTTCTTTTTTTTAAGAATAAAAGGAGAGGGGACTAGAAAAGAGAGCGTAAAAGGTGAGAACAAGAAAGTGGGGGTAAAAAAGAGGAAGGACGGGAGTAGGGGGAGGGGCGCAAAAGCCAGAGGAGGTAAAAGCGAGGGGGCCGGGGATGCAGAGGGGGGGTCTCCCACCGGAGGGCAGGCAAGCGAGGGGCAGGGAGGAAGGGGCGCCGGCAGCGGTTTCCGCGGATGTGGAAGGGGTCGGGGCGGCGGGCGCGGGCCGCGCTCGCGGCTCACCTCGGCGGGCGCGGACTGCAGGCGGCGGAGCGCGGGGGCGGGCGTCCCCCGCCGAGGGGTCGCGGTCATGGACGAGGCGGCGGCCGAGGCGGCCCAAGGCGCGGCGCGAGCGGCCGCACGGGCGCCCTATTCCCCTCGCGGCAGCCTGCGGACAGAGGGACGGCGGGGACTCAGAGGCCGGACCTGTCACCGGGGCGGGTCCCGGGGAGGCGGGCGGATGCCCCGCGCCCCCGCCTTCTCCCCGGGGCCTACCGCGCCCTCGTTCCTCAGGCCGCCGCCGCCGCCTCCCCGGGCCACGCCACGACACCCCCTCCCCGCCCCCACGCCGCCCCGGGGCCTGCGCCCGCCAAGCCAAAGGTTACCTCGGGCTGGCTGGGCCCCGGCCCGGGCTGCGGGAGCCGGAGGAGCCGGAAGAATGCATGGCCGGCGGCGGGGCCGGCGGAAGGAGGAGGCCGCGGTGGGCCCCGGCCCCGCTCCCACTGCGGCGCGGCCCGCGCCCGGTCTCCGGCGGCGCCGAGACTCGGTCCCTAGCGCCAGACCGCGTTCGCCCGGGCAGGCGGGGAGGGGCGGCGGGAGGAGGCCGCGGGAGTCGGGACTGCGGCGGAGCCGCCCCCAGAGCGCCCTCTAATGAGAGCGCGGCGGCTCCCGGCCCGCTCGCTCTGCCGCCGCCCGCGCCCGGACCCTCCTCGCCCCGAGTCGGGCGCCCGGGGCTTCACCGGCCACCAGGCCAAGACCCCACAGCGATCCCAGGATCGAGGAAAAGAGCCGCTCGGAAAGCTCTAGGAAGGAACACCAACTCTTACACCACAAGAGGAGTGCTCGGGTTCAAACTGAGAGCCCCTATTCCGCCAAGACGGCCGTTTCTCATTGTTAAGGCTCCCTTCTCTGCCCAAACTGGGAAGCTGTCTCCTTGAACACTCAATGTCCTTTTTGCGTTCCTAATAAAGCCCGGTTCTGAGCTTTTCTTCAGTACCTCTCCAGAGTGTTAATGTCTGGAGTTTTAAATCAAATCTTATGAGCGCTAGAATTCTTATTTCTGGAAAACACCTGGAACATTAATGACATGTGCAATTTCCCATTCATTCCCCTCCCATTCTCCCCACTCCCCCCAAAAAGGAATCGGGTGGGATTGAGTGGTCTACACCAAGAGACTGAAGTTCGGTTAGTCAAGAGGGGAAAAACACTTAGCCAAGTGTCTGGCGTGAACTGCTCAGAAACCGATCGCCATAAGAACTCCCAGACGGCCTGGTCACTGATACCCTAGACGTATTTCAAGGTTGAACCATCTGAAATTGAGAAATAGCCCAGGGACCTGTCCATTTACACATGCTCAGATGACCTGCCCAAATTTCAGTTAAAAGAAAAACAAACAACTTATAAAACCTTTGTCCCTTAATCACACTTGTAAATGGGGGATAGGCAGATTTTACCCTTCCTAAGGAACTGCCACGTTTGAATCCAAATGCCTCCTATTCTATCTACTTTGAAAACGTTCTTCTCTGTTTTTACTTTGGATTCTCCACTCTTTCTCTAACGGTAGTTCCTCTTTGATCCACAGATGAAGGAAAGAAAATTGACCTTATGTCATGTGAAAGAATATTTTCTGTTCCTATGCCCTTTGGTGATGAAGAAATAAATGAAAACACAGAGTCTGAAGTATTTATTACAGTCTATTTCATTCATTGTTAGCTCATTTTTATTTATATGTGTTATTTACCTGTTTCACTAATATTATATTTTAATTGTACAGAATATAAAATGGAACAGGCCTTGTCAAAGAACTTTCCATGTAAGCTCAATTGATAGTGTAGTAGCAGAAAAGTCAGATATGCCCATGCTATTCCTTGCATTTTCTCTGTTAATTTAGGTGCCAAGGTAATAACATTTTTGAATAAATCTCATGAGTGAAATACTATATGTAATGTACATTATTATTCATTATATTATTATGTTGTTATATTCGTAAATAAGCCAGATAAATGAGGCACTTATTTCTTTCCAGATTCAAGAGTAAAACTCTCCGAAGGATTCCATCCGGTCCATATCATTCTGCTTTCCCACATGCTGGGTAAACACTAGCTGACACCTGGAGGTAGATAGCTTACAGTGGGATTTACGACTGGTTCCTGGATCACAGAACATCTGCCACAGCACCAGATGCATCAGCACTTCCTGAGATGTAATTAGTATCAGCCCAGAATTAGTTTTTAGGCCCAGAAAAGAGCCAGAGGTGAGGCAGGACCACGAACAGTCCAGTCGGTCTTAAGCTTTAGCATACAAAAGCATCACTTGGGGGGTGTCTACCAAGGACACAGAATCTTAAGCCTCAAACCCGAACATTTTAAAACTGTAGGTCCAATGAACCTGGGAAGCTGCTTTTTACAAAAAGTATCATAGGTGATTCTGACGGAGGTATTAGGCAGACCATGCCTTAAGAAACCCTGATCTAGAGGTATCCTGAGATGATGAGATCCTTTTCTAGACCCTTCATAATTCTAAATCATTTGATCATATCTGTTCTCATACATATAAGTCTGTTAGGGCTGCCATAAGAGACTAGGTGGTTTAAACAGCAGAAACTTATTTTTTGACAGTTCTGATACCATAGTCATAGAGAATGTATTGCCAGCTTTGGTGTATCCTGAGGCCTTCTCACTGAGTGTTCTCATGGTCATCTTCCTGTGCGTATTCTTGTCTGGGGTGGGAGGCTGGGTGGGTGTATGTCTCTCTCCTAATCTCTTCTTACAAGGAAATCAGTCAGATTGGATTAGTGCCCACGCTAATGACCTCATTTATAATTTCATTACCTCTTTAAAGGCCCGAAGTCCAAATATAGCCAACCTCTGAGGTCTTGGGGGTTAGGGCTTCAACATATGAATTTTGAGGGAATATAATTCAATTGTAACATCATCCTTCTACTTTTCACACTGCAGAATTCTGCCATTGTGGCTCCTCATGCAAAGAATATGAAGCCCTAATCTCCTTGATCATTTCAGGTGTTCTATTGACTGGCTGCAATCTTGTTAGACCAAGCTCAGCAAACAGTACAACACATTGTGTTCCAGGTATGCATGTAGATATGCCCTGATTTTGTGCCAAGGATGTAGGAGGGGGATTATCTTCTTAACTTTCTGATCACAGAAATATTCAGTTTCTGGGTAATTTAGCACCTATAATAGATAAGAAATTGCATCTGGGCTGACCTCTTCAGGAAACAATTTCATAAAATGCTTAATATTTATTTCTTGCATTTCAAAGTTCATTTTAGTTGCATACCTTGTATTCTTTCACTTTATATATAATACCTTCCTTTTTACCTGTACTACAACTTTTTTAACCACTTAGACAACCTCCTGAGATTTTTCTGTAGCTTACTTTCACTGCATCATGGCCAGAGAGATGTATAAATGCTCTGAGTCACTGTAACAAGGAGGTCAGGACAGCCAGTTCTTTAGAGTGGACCCATCTGTAGAAAACAAGGAACTTCTTCAATGACTAATTAGCTTCCAGTCCCCTATCCTGCTACCTCAGAGCTGTCTTTATCAAACACAAACATGAAGTAAAAAATTTCCAAGCCTTCATATGGGGAAAACAGAACAACAAATAGACCCATTCTATAGCCACCGATGTTACAGTTTCTGTTTCAAAAGCCCACATTTGAACCACAAGAAGATGGTCCTTTGAAAGGGAAAGAGTACTTCTCATGTTTCCTGGAGTCTCCAGACACTTGAAAACAATCTAACCACAACACCTTAGAAGATTTAATTCTACCCATCTAGTTCACATACACACACAGCAAATTAGGTTATAACCAGGGAGGGGCTCCCCTGGGCAGAGGAATCCCTCTGGGCCCTCTCTTTTTTCCTAGGGGTAATTATAAAAACATTTCACCTACCTGTGCTGGTTTCTTCACTAAAGCTCTAATGAACTATTTCTTCTCCAGGGGGAAACCCTACCAGCAGTTTTGTGGATGTGGGATGACTTGGCACAGGCCCCCACATCTCCAGGAAACAGTTGCAACCCTGAAATCAGAAGCCCAAGAGACTCATGCATTAACTTCTAACAAAAATGGGAAGTAAGAGATATGGATGTTTTCTTCTATATTAGTGCCAGTAATCATTTTATGTAAAATGTCCTAACTGTAAAATTTTTAAAACATAATGGGGCAAATCAGCCAAACTTGACTGCAACTTACTTTAAGCCATTTTAGCAACTCTTTTTATTAACAGGATGGTTCCGAAACAACCCAGTGAAATTACACATAACAACCTTGTGTCCTCCGTGCCCCTCTCTTGTTCAGATAACATCCTTTTTCCTCTCTTAAGACTAAAATTGTCCCTAGTCTCCCAAAGACCCTGAAGACTCCACATAAGGCTTCCTGCTCCTTCTCCAACAGGTAACATGCTAAGCTGGAAACTTCTCTCTCACCCATCCATCACGGCCACTCACCCCTCTCTCTTGTTCGGCATAGTTCACTAACCCATGCTGAGGTGCTTATGGCTGGAAAAAAGCGTTCCCTCTTTCTGAAGTATTAGCATTGTTTTTTTATTTTATTTTTAAACAGAGCCTCAAGCTGTCATCCTGGATAGATTGCCGTGGCATCCACAGCTCACAGAAACCTCCAATTCCTGGGCTCAAGCCAGTCTCCTGCCTCCGCCTCCCAAGTAGCTGGGACTACAGGCGCCGGCCACAACACCCAAGCCTTTTTTTGGTTGCAGCCACCGTTGTTGTTTGGCGGGCCCAACTTGGATACGAACCTGCCAGCTCAGGTGTATGTGGCTGGCGCCTTAGCCCATTGAGCCACCAGCACCGAGCCTTGAAGTATTAGCATTTTATAAAGGAACTCCTAAAACCCCCAAAGCCTTAATGCACTTCTGGGTAGAGGTTCAGGTATTGACTACCGGTAAGATGTTACAGAGAAGGATAATTCAGCAAGCTCCTCCCCTCCTAGAACCTACAAAATTACACAGTACCCCCCTAAAAAAGACAGGCTTGGATTTAAAATTGTATTTGCCTAACATAGGAACCAAAATGATGACATGTTATTGCAGATGATGCTAAAATAATGATAAATCACTGGCACTTAGTGACCACTTTACACATTCCAGCCTGTGTTCTCAGTGCTTTGCACTCATCCACTCTTCACGAGGACTTTAAAAGAACCGTATTGTACTGATGTTTTACATATGGGCGATGAAGCAATTTGCCCTGGGTCGCTCAGCTGGCAAGCAGAGGAGCTAGATTGGATGCCCAGTTCTGAGGTGCTGGAGTCCAGGCTCCCGGGCACACTCTCCGGTGCCTTCTAGGACCAGCTGGTTCAATGCTCTTCTCCACCAAGAAATAGAGGAAGTTTCAGAGAATCTGCTCTTTTCCAGACTCATCTCTTAACTCTCCCTCTTTGCCTTTCCCTATCTCTTCCCTTTCCCCACCCCCATCTTACTGACCACACTAGGGTACTTTCGGCCTGAAATGAACAAATTGTGCAACTTCACTTTTTCTGCTCATGCTTTTCCTTTCTCTGTGTCTGTTTGATCATATTCATTCATCACGGGTCCACTAAGATATCAAAGGATTTATACCCTCCACTTCAGAATTTATTGCCTCTTCTTCTGTGCATATGCTTCTGTGACAGTATAATAGCCTGGGTGTTTTCTATTTTAGATTTTTGTTGAGATTGCGGGTTCAATATCACCTGTTTTTTTCATTATTATTTCCCCAGCATCTAGTGTTGGGCCTTATGTGTGATAGGAAGCATATTTATGAACTCAATGTTTGTTTAATCTATCCAAACTCATTTCTTTTCACTTTTTTTACATTAACAATAAGATACCTTGAATGTGACATTGACATCATCATTCAAACCATGGCCAGAAGAAATAATGTTCCTAATACTTCATTTTTAAATGTTTTTCAATCTTTTAAAAATGATTGTTTTAGTAAGATTCAGAGGCTAGAAGTACCTCAGTTGAATTACTAACTGCACAAAACAATATTACCTGTTTATTATTAAAATATCTTCTGTCCTCTGTTCCCCACTTATCAACTATTCCAATCCATCCTGGATAATGTGGTTGTTGTATTTTTCTTAAAGTACTATTTTTAACATTTCGTTTTCCCGTCTCTAAGCTTTAACATTGTTTTTTTATATATTCTACCAAATCAAGTCTGAATGTCTCTATCTAGTTTATTTCAAGCCTTCTAGTCCTGATTCCTTACTCATTAACCAAGAGTTTATCAAACATTGGGCCATGTTCACTGGTGTGCCTCAATTAGGTTTTGGTGGCAGTGCCAGTAAGCGGCTTGTCTCCATTTGCCCCATACTATTACTGCCATTTTTGATAAGTACCATGAATTTGAAAGGCTGAGAAACACCATCAAATTCTATTTTAGTACTCATTCCCAACCAGCCTCCTATACTTTTAAAGAGAACATTCACTTTGGAGATCCACCCCAATCCCCAACCCTACGATGCCAATCCTTCTTTCTTCCTGGCCATCTTTTAACTACCAGATAAAGGCTGTCTCTTTGCCCAGGACCCTAGAGATCCTTCTCTGAATAACTACTGCCTTTATAGAAAATATCACACATTTTGACTTAGACTTTCACCCTCACACATTCCTTATGAGTGCTTGTTGTAGTAATGTAGAGACACAATTAACTATTTAAGTGTGAGCCTGTAGTTTGAGAAACGCCAGCGTGCAAACTATACACATTTAAGAAGTTCCAGGTGCACAACTCCATGGCTCTCTGTTCAGACTGCAAACAAGATCCAGCTCCCCCATCTCACCTTTTTATCTGCTATTCAATATTACAGCTAGCTTGATCCTTTATTTTGTGTGCACCCCCGCATGTGCATGCATTGGAACAGTGGCCCTTGATGCTTTCAATCATTCTATCTCTCCACAATCCATCCTCCAGTTTAAAGCCAAATCTGCTTTCTTCTGCCTCTTTAGCCCCTTGGAAAGCCATCTTCTTAAGGCCCTGGGTTTCTCTTAGTTTCTGGCCAAAACAGCTCTTCTTACAGTCATCTGAATTCCAATGTGGCAATGGCCTTGGACTTTGTCCACAGAATTTGCCATAACTGACTTCTTTCTGGAAACACTGATTAGCTTCCTTGAACTAATTTCTATGACTTTCTTCTGCTCTCACCTCCATGTGCTGGAGACTCATTGAATCTCACGTCTCGGGCTTTCTTTCAAAACTCCAAGTCCTAGCACTGACAACAAGGTTCTCGCTTCTGGAATCTTTTATCTAACAAGTATCTAAGTTTCTGGGTTTCCTCATAAATTCAGGGGGAAAAAAATTGTTGTAACATCTTTGTTCTGGTGTTGGGATGGTGGGATTTAGTGATGTTTTACAGGAGAGAGGAATTCCCCTGTAGAAAAGGAACATAATTTTATTGACCTAAGGGAAGAGTTTATGAAGAAAACAAAAAATAAATAAATGGGATCTAATCAAGTTAAAAAGTTTTTACATAGCTAAGGACACAATCCACAAAACAAAGAGATAACTTACCGAAGGAGAGAAAACATTTGCATGCTATGCATGTGACAAAGGGCTAGTAACCAGAATATACAATGAACTCAAGCAAATCAACAAGAAAAGATCAAAGAACCCCATAATAAACTGGGCAAGAGATGTGAACAGAATCATTTCTCCTGAGGACAGAGAAATGGCCAACAAACACATGAAAAAATGCTCATCATCCCTAATCATCAGAGAAATGCAAATCAAAGCACTTTGAGATACCACCTAATTCCAAAGGCCCACATCACAAGTTCCCAAAGCAACAAATGCTGGTGTGGTTGTGGAGAGAAGGAAACGCCTTCTGTTGGTGGGACTGCAGTGTAGTTCAGCCTTTATGGAAAGAAGTATAGAGTCCTCAAAGAACTCAAAGTCGACAGACCTACCATTTGATCCTGTAACCCCATTACTAGGTATGCACTTAAGAGAAAAAGACATTTTACTATAAGGACATTTGCACTCAAATGTTTATAGCAGCAAAATTCATAATAGCAAAGATGTGGAAATAACCCACGCGCCCATCAACACAAAAGCGAATTAATAAATTGCGGCATGTGTTGGCTCGGCGCCTGTGGCTCAACAGGCTAAGGCGCCAGCCACGTACACCTGAGCTGGCGGGTTTGAATCCAGCCTGGACCCACCAAACAACAATGACGGCTGCAACCAAAAAATGGCCGGGCGTTGTGGTGGATGCTTGTAGTCCCAGCTACTTGGGAGGTGGAGGCAGGAGACTCGCTTGAGCCCAGGAATTGGAGGTTGCTGTGAGCTGTGATGCTACAGCATTCTATCCAGGGTGACAGCTTGAGGCCCTGTCTCAAAAAAATAAAATAAAATAAAATAAAATAAAATAAAATAAAATAAATTGTGGTATGTGTGTATACCATGGAATAAAAGAGATGGAGATTCTGTGACTTTTGCAACAACCTGGTTGGTTTGGAGAACATTCTCCTAAGCGAAGTATCACAAGAATGGAAAAATAAGCATCACGTGTACTCAGGAGTACTAAATTAGAACTAGTTGATTAACAACTGCATGCTCACATGACAGAAAAAAAATTAATTTCAAGAAAATGTCATCTTCTTACTAGATGGGATGGAGTGGGAGAAGGGGTTGGGTAAATCCCCCGTGTGCACTTCCTGAGTGAAGAACACAGCTATAACTCTGACTTTAACCTTACAAAAGCAAATTATGTGACCTAATCACGTGTACCCCCCCATTTTTTTTTTTGAGACAGAGCCTCAAGCTATCACCCTAGATAGAGTGCTGTGGCATCACAGCTCACAGCAACCTCCAATTCCTGGGCTCAAGCGAGTCTCCTGTCTCTGCCTCCCAAGTAGCTGGGACTACAGGCGTCCGCCACAACGCCCGGCCATTTTTTGGTTGCAGCCACCATATTATTGTTTGGCGGGCCCGGGCTGGATTCGAGCCCGCCAGCTCAGGTGTTCGTGGCTGGCACCTTAGCCCGTTGAGCCACAGGCACCAAACCTATCCCCCCCCCATATTAATCTGAAACTTAAAACACACTTTTAAAGTTCCATAGGATAATTCCACTTATGAGTGAGGAAAATAAGGTATGGAGAAGTCATGCAGCTTGTTCATCATACAGAGGATCAGAAATTGAGTTGGTGTGGTCTTCAGGTGATAGGTCATCCTGGTTTACCCAGAACGTCACAGTTTTAGTAGTGAAAGTCTCACATCCCAGGAAGCTCATTAGTCCTGGCAAATGTTTGGTGACAATATGTGGTCTCCCAACTCCTGGGTCCTCATGTAGTCCCTTAATCAGCTGCAGAGGTCCAGCTTCCCTGACTCCATTCTCCTTTTTGCTTTGCTATACCTGCTCCCTAATGATCTGATATATGAGAAGTTAACAAGCCATTCAGGCCTGATAGTGGTGTTTAATGTTTCCTCTAAAGTGTATTACTTGTCCTTACCTGGGTTAAATTTCCCCCTCTTATCCAAACCTTCTGCTTGGCTCTTTCTGTGGTTCTCATTAGCTTAAATCAAAAGGAGTCTGAGCAGAACATTTCATTCTGCTTCTACTCCAACTGTGCATTTAAGGTTAATTTATTATTTTGGGGACTGAGCCTGCTGGCTGAGACTCTATTGTAATGAAAGTCATGCAACCTTGCATTTCCCCTGTGCTTTACAGTTAATAGAGCTCTTTTACACACACACACACACATACATGCACCATGATTGGATGCTAACAACAACACCCTGAAGTAGGCAGATACTAATTGGTTGAAAGAAGTTAAGAAGGTTAAGGAGGCTCGGCGCCTGTGGCTCAGCGGGCTAAGGCACCAGCCACATACACCCAAGCTGGTGGGTTCGAATCCAGCCTGGATCCACCAAACAACAGTGACGGCTGCAAACAAAAAATGGCCGGGCGCTGTGGCGGGCGCCTGTGGTCCCAGCTACTTGGGAGGCGGAGGCAAGAGACTCGCTTGAGCCCAGGAAGTGGAGGTTGCTATGAGCTGTGATGCCACAGCACTCTATCCAGGGTGACAGCTTGAGGCTCTGTCTCAAAAAAAAAAAAAAAGTTTGGGGATTAGTGTTTATATCTCTTCATATGATTTTACTTATAGCAATTTCCCTATTTTTCTTTACTATCAAAAGTCAAGTATTCAGTGCTTATTAAGAAATCACAGTAAGTATGCAATACCAGTGGCAAAAAATACATATTTGTGTTCTAAAAGCTATTGTTTTCTTCACAGAACTACCAATTTTTAGCATAGCACATGCCTGCCAGTAAAAGGATTACATTCTTGGCCTCCTAAGCAGCTAGGAGTAGCTATATGACTAAGTAAATAGGATATAAATACAAACAGCATGTGCTACTTTTTCCCCTATCAGGCTGGTCTCCAACTGCTGGCATCAAACTATCTGTTGCCTTGGCCTCCCAAAACCCTGGGATTACAGGCTTGAGTCACTGTAGCCAGCCTAAAGTATATTTTTAACAAGATACAAAAAGTGTTAGTCATAAAGAGAAACAATACTAATAAAGTGGGCTACATTAAAAAGAACAACTTCAGCTTATCAGAAACCATTGCTAAGCACAAATTTACAACCTATTAGAGTCAGAGGGTATCTGCAACATATGTCTAACAAAGAATACATATTCAGACCATACAAAGAACTAATATAGGGCCAGGCGAGGTGGCTCACATCTGTAATCCTAACACTCTTGAGAGGTTGAGGCGAGTGGATTGCCTGAGCTCAGGAGTTCAAGACCAGCCTGAGCAAGAGCAAAAGATCACCTCTAAAAATTAGTCAGGCATGGTGGCTGGCACCTGTAGTTCTAGTTACTCGAAAGGCATTCTACTGTGAGAGACGGTCTCAAAAAAAAAAAGGAAGAACTACTACAAATCAATGAGGAAAAGAGCAGACAACCCAACAGAAAAAATTGGTGAAAGACCTGAATAAAGGCTCGGCGCCTGTGGCTCAGCGGGCTAAGGCGCCAGCCACGTACACCTGAGCTGGCGGGTTCGAATCCAGCCCGGGCCCGCCAAACAACAATGACGGCTACAACCAAAAAATGGCCGGGCGTTGTGGCGGGCACCTGTGGTCCCAGCTACTTGGGAGGCAGAGGCAAGAGACTCGCTTGAGCCCAGGAATTGGAGGTTGCTGTGAGCTGTGATGCCACAACACTCTATCCAGGGTGACAGCTTGAGGTTCTGTCTCAAAAAAAAAAAAAAAAAACCTGAATAAAATTACTTTAGTTAAAAATACCCAAATTTTCAATAAAGATATGAAAATATGCTCAATTTTGTTACTATTCATGCAAATGAAAAAGTCACAACAACCTACTAATATACCAGTGGCTTTTAGTTATCAGAATAAATAAATTAAAAATACAGTAGAACACCTGTAAGTTGACAAACACAGGGACTGTAACAAACTGGTCAACATAAGGAACTAAGCCTACTGTACTGATACGCACACGTGATACATGTCAGGTCTATAAAAATTAGGTCAATTTAAGAAGATGGTCAGTGTACGGAGGTGTTCTACTATGGAAGTTCTACTGTATACAATACGAAGTACTGACAAAATTCTATAATAACTAACAATTCCTGGTAAGAGTGTGAAATGGTATGATCACTTTTGTAATTTGATAGATTTGACTTTAGATAAATACATGCATATCCTAAGAATCAACAATTCTACTTCTAGATACATATGCAAGAAAAATGCATTCATTTTCCACCTAAAAGTATACCAGAAATGTCCATAATGCAAAGACACCCATGTTCATGGATTGAAAGACTTCAATATCCTTAAAATGTCTATAATATCCAAAGAGACCTACATAATCAATACAATCTCTATCAAAATCCCAATGGTATTTTTTGCAGAAACAGAAAAAAAAAATTCCTAACTGGATTTGGTGGCTCACACATATAATCCTGGCACTCTGGGAAGCTGAGGCGGGAGGATTGCTTGAGTTCAGGAGGAGTTGAAGACTAGCCTGAGCAAGAGGTAGACTCCATCTCTATTAATAACAGGAAAATTAGCCTTGCAAGGAGGTGTTTACCTCCTCAACTACTCTGGAGGATGAGGCAAAGGATTGTGTAAGCCTAAGAATTTGAGTTTGCTGTGAGTTATGAGGACACCATGGCACTCTAGCCTGGGAAATACAAAGTGAGACTGTTTCAAAAAAACAAAACAAAATAAAATCCTAACATTTAGGAAATTTCAAAGAACCCCAAATAGCCAAAACAATCTTGAGAAAGAAAAACAAACTTGAAGGACTCATACTTCATAATTTCAAAACATTACAAAGTTACACTAATTAAAATAGTATTTTACTGGCAAAGACATACTGGTTGCTGGGGGTAGAGCAAGGAAGAAATGAGGATACAATGTTAAATAGGTATAAAAGTCAGTTTTGTTTTGTTTGGGTTTTTTGTAGAGACAGAGTCTCACTTTATCGCACTGCCGTGGCATCACATAGCTCACAAGCAACCTCCAGCTCTTGGGCTTAGGCCATTCTCTTGCCTCAGCCTCCTGAGTAACTGGGACCACAGGTGCCCACTACAACAACGCCTGGCTAATTTTTTGTTGCAGTTCAGCCAGGGCTGGTTTTGAACCCTCCACCTTCGGTATAAGGGGCTGACGCCCTACTGACTGAGCCACTAAAAGTCAGTTTTGAAAGACAAAAAAGTTCTGGAGATCTGTCCAGGAGTTCAAGGCTATAGCCATGTATTCTCTCCATCCAGCTTAGACAACAAAGCAAGACCCTGTCTCCCCACCAAAAAAAAAAAAAAAAAAAAAAAAAAAAAAGGCCAAAGAAAGACAGTCACATTTACCACTATTATTCAACTTACTTGGGGAGGTTCCAGGGAATACTTAACAAATTAATAAAATAATCCATATATTTGAAAGTGCCTTTATTTGAAAGTACATCATTGAATAGAAAATTCAAAAGATTAATAAAACATTGCTACATTTTTGTAGTTGTGCACAAAGTATTCAAAATGGAAAGAATCATATTGAGCTACACAAAAAAACCAATTGTTGTTAGCTGTACTAGCAGTATCAAGTTACAAATGAAAACAGGGAGGGGAAGAGGGGAGGAT
>CAUYON010106989.1:0-15546 GCA_963573935.1 Arctocebus calabarensis
AGCTATTTTTTTTTTTTTTTTTGAGACAGAGCCTCAAGCTGTCACCCTAGATAGAGTGCTGTGGCATCACAGATCACAGCAACCTCCAATTCTTGGGCTCAAGCGAGTCTCCTGCCTCAGCCTCCCAAGTAGCTGGGACTATAGGCACCCACCACAACGCCCAGCCATTTTTTTTGGTTGCAGCCTTCATTGTTGTTTGGTGGGCCCGGGCTGGATTCGAACCCGCCAGCTTAGGTGTACGTGGCTGGCACCTTAGCCCGTTGAGCCACAGGCGCCAAGCCCATCCGGCTATTTTTTGTTACAGTTTGGCTGGGGCCAGGTTCGAACTCACCACTCTCAGTATATGGGGCCGGCACCCTACTCACTGACCACAGGTGCTGCCCCATAATAAGTCCTTTTAATCACACCTGAGAGTTTATGTTAACAAGGTAACTTCGGGGTTTGGTGTCAATAGCTAAGTGGTTTAGGGCACTGGCCACATGCACCGGGGCACCCAGCCTGAGCCTGCTAAACAACAATGACCACTACAACAACAAAAAAATAGCTGGACATTGTGTCAGGTGCCTGTAGTCCCAGCAACTCAGGAGGCTAAGGCAAGAGAATTGCTTAAGCCCAAGAATTTGAGGTTACTGTGAGCTATAATGCCACAGCACTTTACCAAAGGCGACATAATAAAACTCTGTCTCAAAAAAAAAAAAAAAAAAGGGCTC
The DNA here is from genome assembly GCA_963573935.1 of Arctocebus calabarensis. Classification (NCBI taxonomy): domain Eukaryota; kingdom Metazoa; phylum Chordata; class Mammalia; order Primates; family Lorisidae; genus Arctocebus; species Arctocebus calabarensis. The sequence goes on from CAUYON010106989.1 coordinate 711, forward strand.
AGCGCCTGTGGCTCAACAGGCTAAGGTGCCAGCCACATACACCTGAGCTGGCAGGTTCGAATCCAGCCTGGGCCCACCAACCAACAATGACGGCTGCAACCAAAAAATGGCCGGGCGTTGTGGCGGCCTGTAGTCTCAGCTACTTGGGAGGAGGAGGCAGGAGACTTGCTTGAGTGCAGGAATTGGAGGTTGCTGTGAGCTGTGATGCCACGGCACTCTACCCAGGGTGATAGCTTGAGGCTCTGTCTCACAAAAAAAACAAAAACAAAAACTGAAGTAACTTAGGTTGGGGTCCCTAGACCACCTCAATCAAAGTGGTGGAGTGGTGGACTGATCACCAGAAAGATCTAGTGATTTAGGCTCATACCTGTAATCCTCACACTCTGAGAGGTCGAGGCCGGTGAATTGCTCAGGCGTTCAAGACCAGCCTGAGCAAGAGGGAGTTTCTGTCTCTAAAAAAATAGCTGGGTGGGTGGCACCAGTGGCTCATCAAGTAGGGCACTGGCCCCATATATCAAAGGTGGCAGGTTCAAACCCAGCCTCGGCCAAATTGCAAAACAAAAATAGCCGGGTGTCATGGCGGGTGCCTGTAGTCCCAGCTACTCGGGAGGCTGAGGCAAGAAAATCGCCTAAGCCCAGGAGTTGGAGGTTGCTGTGAGCTGTGTGAGGTCACGGCACTCTACTGAGGGCAATAAAGTGAGTCTCTACAAAAAAAAAAAAAAAAAAAAATATATATATATATGTATGGCTCAGCTATATATATATGGCCTGTGGCTCAATGGGCTAAGGCGCCAGCCACGTACACCTGAGCTGGCTGGTTCGAATCCAGCCTGGGCCCGCCAAACAACAATGTCGGATGCAACCAAAAAATGGCCGGTGTTGTGACAGGCGCCTGTAGTCCCAGTTATTTGGGAGGCAGAGGCAGGAGACTCACTTGAGCCCAGGAATTGGGGGTTGCTATGAGTTGTGATGGCACAGCACTCTATCCAGGGTGACAGCTTGAGGCTCTGTCTCCAAAAAAAAAAAATAGCTGGGCATTGTGGTGGGCACCTGTAGTCCCAGCTACTTGGGAGGTTGAGGTAAAAGGATCATTTGGGCCCAAGAGGTTGAGGTTGCTGCGAGCTATGATGCGTCAGTACTCTACCTTGGGCAACAGAGTGAACCACTGTCTCAAAAAAAAAAAAAAAAAAAAGATCTAGTGATTAGAGATTAGGAAGCCTTTAGCTCCATTCATTGACCTCTGGAAAAGAGATGGTGTGGCTGGAGCTTCAGCTCTATAAGAACTCCTGCATGAGATTTGACGAGCTTCTGGTCGATAAACACACAGAGGTGGGCAATTGAGGGCTCACCACGAAGGGCACAGAAGCTCCTAGGCAACCTTCCCATATACCTTGCCCTACACATCTTTTCCATTTGGCAGTTGCTGAGTTGTATCCTTTATAATACACTGTCAATGTAGGTCAAGTGCCTTCTTGAGCTCTGTGAGTTGTTTTAGCAAATTATGGAACTGTAAGAGGCCATCATGGGAAGATCCAGTTTACAGACAGTCAGAAGTAGGAGTGGCCCAGGACTTGCAGTTGGCATCTGAACTTAGGGGCAGTCTTGTGAGACTGAGTCCTTTAAGCTCTGGGGCCTGTGCTAACTCATGGTAGTCAGTGTCAAAATTGAATTGAATTGGCTCAGCCCTTGTAGCTCAGCAGCTAGGGCACCAGCCACATACACCGGAGGGGGTGAGTTCAAATCCAGCCCGGGCCTGCCAAACACAATGACAATTGCAATCAAAAAATAGCCGAGCATGGTGGCAGGTGCCTGTAGTCCCAGCTACTTGGGAGGGACTACAAGAGAATTGCTTAAGCCCAAGAGCTGGAGGTCACTGTTAGCTGTGATGCCATGCCATTCTACCCAGGGCGACATGGTGAGACTCTGTCTCAAAAAAAAAAAAGAATTGAATTGAATTGTTGAACACCTAGTTGTCTAGAGAATTGGAGAATTGGTTGTTAACACTGGGAAACACCTCAGAGAGAGGCTATCTGAACATTAGCCAACCTGTCTGCAGGATTGGGGTGGGGGGCTGGGGGTCTAGCCTTTACAGGGCATGTGATCTGCCTACCAAGACAGGGGAGACCAGCAAGGAGTTTGAACCACTCTGTGACACGATAAGATATTGTTTCTGGAAGATTCTTTTGGCAGCAGGGCGCAAGGTAGATGTGAAGGGGAAGATGCTGCAGATACAAAGGTCAACTTGGAAATCTCTGCTTGTTGGAAACCTGTGTCCACAATGTCTGAAAACCCACACTCTTTACTTAAGTGATACAGTATTTCAATCTTTTGCTAAGAACCTCTTGAGCGGAACTAACTGGTCTCGGTTCAGCCTCCTAGTGTATACCTTATTTAACTATGTCGTTGGTCATGCAGGCGGTTTGGTGGCTCTGTCCTTGTTATCCGACATCCCCAAAAGCACACGGCTGGACACACTGTGGGCCCTGAACTACCTGGCCAGATGAATGAATGCTTTAACACAGGAATTCTTTCTACTCCCCCCAAAATGACACCTACCCCTGTACTACAGTATTTTTTTTTAACCCAAAAGTGAAACTTCATTTTCTTTCTTTCTTTCTTTCTTTTTTGTAGAGAAAGAGTCTCACTTTATCCCCCTCGATAGAGTGCTGTGGCATCACACAGCTCACAGCAACCTCCAACTCCTGGGCTTAGGTGATTCTCTTGCCTCAGCCTCCCAAGTAGCTGGGACTACAGGCGCCCGCCACAACGCCTGGCTATTTTTCTGTTTTGCAGTTCGGCCGAAGCTGTGTTTAAACCCGCCACTTTTGGTATGTGGGGCCAGTGCCCTACTCGATGAGCCACAGGCACCACCCAAAACTTCATTTTCAAGGGCTTCATTAGTATCTCTTACAGCATCATCTAGGTAAGATATTCCTCACCAATCAGGCAGATTGCCCTGTGTACCAATTGTGTACTAATTTTTTTTTTTTTTTTGAGACAGATCCTCAAGCTGTCACCCTGGATAGAGTGCTGTGGCATCACAGCTCACAGCAACCTCTAAATCCTGCGCTCAAGTGAGTCTCCTGCCTCTGCCTCCCAAGTAGCTGGGACTACAGGCACCCGCCACAATGCCTGGCCATTTTTTGGTTGCAGCCATCATTGTTGTTCGGAGGGCCCAAGCTGGATTCGAACCTGCCAGCTCAGGTGTACGTGGCTGGCGCCTTAACCCTTTGAGCCACAGGCGCCGAGCCAATTTTGTATTAATTAATCAGCTAAAGATTAGGTGAAGGCCAGGCACAACAGCTCACACTTGTGATCCTAGCACTCTGGGAGGCTGAGGCGGGTTTCAGACTAGCCTGAGCCAGAGGGAGACCTCATCTCTAAAAATAGCCAGGTGTCATGGAGGGCGCCTGTAGTCCCAGCTACTTGGGAGGCTGAGGGGCAAGAGGATTGCTTGAACCCAAGAGTTTGAGGTTGCTGCGAGCTATGATGCTACAGCACTCTACTGAGGGTGACCAAGAAAGACTGTCTCAGAAAAGAAAAAAAAAATGTAGTCTTAGCACTCTGGGAGGCCAAGCAAAGTGGGTGGATCACTTGAACTCAGGGAGTTTGAGACCAGCATGAGCAAGAGTGGCTCTTTGCCTGCAAGTGAGGGCTTCATAGGCATTTGTTAGCAGTGAGCAGGTCTACCTCGGTAGCTATTGGCTGACCAGCCCAAACATGACCTAAGAACATAGAAAATGCCAACAGGCCTTATCACCCACTGAAAGCCGAGACAAAGCTGCCACCAACGTGGGCATTTGGTGTCATTTGGCTAACCAGGATCTGAGTATCTGGGAAATTTACTATTGTTGATGTTGAGAAACTTGTTATGCCCAGGAGTCTCTCAAAGACCATAGCGCCAGACAAGTCAAATTTAAAGAGGAGTCCTTTTATTGACGAGCTGGCCAGCAACTGCCTCAGTGTCCCAACATGGGGTTTCTGAGAGCAACCCTGAATGCGTAAGGGGTTGGACTTTTAAGGCTAGGTCTGCATCCTGGTTGGCACACAGGCTGCCCAAGTGCATCCGGGTAGGTTAGCAAGCATTGTGCCGAAGCAGAATTTTGTGGTTAGTCATACATCTTTGTATGAGTACTTTACTCTTGTTAGAGTACTTTCTCACCTGGTATTTCTTTCTTTCTTTCTTTTTTTTTTGTAGAGACAGAGTCTCACTCTATCGCCCTCGGTAGAGTGCCGTGGCATCACAGCTCACAGCAACCTCCAACTCCTGGGCTTAGGCCATTCTTTTGCCTCAGCTTCCCGAGTAGCTGGGACTATAGGCACCTGCCACCACACCCAGTTATTTATCTGTTTTACAGTTCGGCCGAGGCTGGGTTTGAACCCACCACCTTCAGTATATGGGGCTCGCACCCCATTCTACGAGCCACAAGCGCCGCCCACACCTGGTATTTCTTAAAGGTCAGTCCGGGGACATTTGGTACCTCCTGGTTCATTCCTCAGGGAGTTAGTTAAGCAAGAAGTCAGTGAGTACTTTCCCATCTATCTTGGGAGTGAACCAGACTTACTCCATTTTTTTGAGTGCTTGCGGCCCAGAAATTTGCCAGGAGTTAAGTAGTATTTTTCCACCTTAGTCTAGGCCTAATAAACAGCTACCCCAAAATGTGAAATATGATGCTTTAACATGCTGAACTGAAGAAGTCGCACCGTCTCTCTGACCTTCCCACCCTCAAACTCTCTCTCCTTTATCTGCCCAAGACCCAGACCCACCAAAAGGGGCAGTTTTTCTTTTTCCTTTCCCTCTGAACAGGCGATTTTTGTTGTTGAGACAGAGTCTTACTATGTTGCCCTCCGTAGAGTGCAGTGGCATTACAGCTCACAGCAACCTCAAACTCTTGGGCTCAAGTGATTCTCATGCCTTAGCCTCCCTTGTAGCTGGGATTACAGGCACCTGCCATAACCCCTGGCTATTTTTTTTGTTTGTTTGTTTAGCAGGCTTGGGATGGTTTGAACCCACCAGCCCCGGTGCATGTGGCCAGCGCCCTAACCACTGAGCCATCTGAACAGACCTTTCACAAGAGAAGGTACAAGTTGAGTTATTCTGTTTTCCAATCCATTCATTCTGCCTTGTAATACCCTCAGCAGAATTCCTCTTTGCCTCTTCCCCATAATCCCTTTGCCAGAATGGGATGTAAGCATCTGAACGCCAATGGAAAGTGAGTAATCACTATGTGGTTCTCCTTGGGTACATCTTAATAAAATTTGTATACTTTACCCCAGTTGATCTGCCACTTGGGAGTTGGTTTTTCAGCAACTTCAGAGGGCAAAGGGAAATTTTCCCTTGGCCCCTACACTATCAGACATATGTTGGTGGGAGCCTTCCATCCTCATAGAGGCTCCAAAGTCAGAGATTCATTTTCCTGGCAACACTTGCAGCTGACAGGGGGCCCATAACCCAGGCTGAGCCAGGGGCATGACTGCCCCTCAGACTTTGTCTTGAGGGCAAGTGAGGCAAATTGAGGAACCAATGCAGAGAGGTTTCATCCTAGGGACAGCAGCGGCCTCCAGCGTCCAGGGCCAGTGGTGCTGGCCATCCTGGCCATGGGTCTGTGTCCTGCAGGGCCTGCCTGAGGCAGCCGTGTCCTCGCCGGACCAGATCTGTATTGATGTTTGGCCGCTGTCCATGCTGCAGTTTCCTCGACACAGCTTGTTTTCTGCACCTGGCTGTCCTGTCTTCTGGTGGTTCCGCAAGTTACCTGTGGCCTTCCAATGAACTTCTTTCCTGCTTAAATCTACCTGCTTTTTTTTTTTTGTAAAGACAGAGTCTCACTTTATCACCCTTGGTAGAGTGCTGTGGTGTCGTAGCTCACAGCAACCTCCAACTTCTGGGCTGAAGCGGTTCTCTTGCCTCAGCCTCCCAAGTAGCTGGGACTACAGGTGCCTGCCACAACACCTGGTTATTTTTTGTTGCAGTTTGGCCGGAGCTGAGTTTGAACCCGCCACCCTCAGTATATGGGGCCAGCACCCTACCCACTGAGCCACAGGTGCTGCCTGAAGGGATGGCTTTTGTTGAGTTCAACTAAAAGTCCTAATGACTCAGCCCAGGTAAGGGCTGGAGACAGAGGTAGAGGCCTTAAGGCCTACTCTTGCCCACATCAGCTTCTGGTCCACATTCTGCCCAAGGGCTATCACCGGCAGGGCTAGCAGGACCCTGCTGTGGTGAGATAAGATGCTGGGAAAACCTAAGTCCTCCCCCAGAAGCAGGATTTTCCTTGTCCTAGGGGTCCTCAAACTACAGCCCGCGGGACACATGAGTTGGTGTGAATTGTATTTATTCCCGTTTTGTTTTTTACTTCAAAATAAGATAAGTGGGCTCAGAGCCTGTAGCTCAGTGGGCTAAGGCGCCAGCCACGTACACCTGAGCTGGCAGGTTCGAATCCAGCCCGGGCCCGCCAAACAACAATGACGGCTGCAACCAAAAAATGGCCGGGCGTTGTGGCGGGTGCCTGCAGTCCCAGCTACTTGGGAGGCAGAGGCAAGAGACTAGCTTGAGCCCAGGAATTGGAGGTTGCTGTGAGCTGTGATGCCCTAGCACTCTATCCAGGGAGACAGCTTGAGGCTCTGTCTCAAAAAACAAAAACAAAACCAAAAACAAACCCAACAAAATAAGATAAGTGCAGTGTGTATAGGAATTTGTTCATAGTTTTTTTTTTTTTAAACTATAGTCCGGCCCTCCAACGGTCTGAGGGACAGTGAATTGGCCCCCTGTTTAAAAAGTTTGAAGATGCCTGATCTAAAGGGTCAGAATTCTGTGTTTTAACAAACTCTCCAAGTGACTCAGCTACACCCTAAAGTTTGCCCCAGAGCTTCAAGGAGGACCCACTTATGGCAGAAAAAGCAACAGACAGAAATTGAGAAACGCAGGTTCCAGCCTTGGACTCACCAGCTTTGGGTACACCTGCTTTACCCCTCTGAGTCTAGATGTTTTCATTCTTCAAGTGGGGATCAAAATACCATCACAGAGGTTTGTTGCAAGGTTTCAGTTAAATAATATAGTATTTGTATAGCCCAGCACAGTACCTGGGACAGAGGAGGGGCCTAGTGAGTGGCCACTATCACAGCTATGATAAGGTGTTGTTTTTATTTTTGAGAAAGAGTCTTACTTTGTCCCCTCCCCACCCCCTGTAGAGTGTCATGGCGTCACAGCAACTTCAAACTCCTAAGCTTAAGCGATTCTTTTGCCTCAGCCTCCTGAGTAGCTGGGATTACAGGTGCCCACCACAACACCCGGCTATTTTTAGAGACAAGGTCTCACTCTAGCTCAGGCTGGTCTCGAACTTCTGAGCAATTCACCCTCCTTGGCCTTCCAGAGTGCTGGGATTAGAGGTATGTGCCACCTCGCCAGGTCAGGCTGACAAGCTGTTTTTAATCCCTTTGGCAAATGGCTATACAAATTTGGGTAAGCCCTTACTTTCTCTGCCTGGTTCTCTCCCCACCCCCCTCCCTGTAACATGCAGATTAACAACTCTCACCTAGGCTGTGCGCCTGTAGTTCAGTGGTTAGGGCACTGGCCACATACACGGGGGCTGGCGGGTTCAAGCCTGGCTCAGGGCCTGCTAAACAACAACAATAGTCCAGCGTTGGGGTGGGCACCTGTAGTCCTACCTACCTGGGAGGTTGAAGCAAGAGAATCACTTAAGTCCAACAGTTTGAGATTGCTGTGAGCTATGACGCCACAGTACTCTACTATACTAGGGCAATATAGTGAGATTCTGTCTCAAAACAAAACAACCCTCACCTTGTTTGGAGAATCAAGGAAGATGAAACATTAAAGCATGAATTAAAACATGAAAGTTCAAAAATAGTATGCCACTCGGCCCCTATAGCTCAGCGGCTGGGGCGCCAACCACATACACTGGAGCTGGAGGGTTTGAATCCAGCCCAAGCCCACCAAACAATGACAATTACAACCAAACAATAGCTGGGCCTTCTGGCGAGCGCCTGCAGTCCCAGCTACTTGAGAGGTTGAGGCAAGAGAATCGCTTGAGCCCAAGAGTTTGAGGTTGCTGTAAGCTGTGACACCACTGCACTCTACCCAGGGCTACATAGTGAGACTCAAAAAAAAGAAAAATACTCTGCCTAGACACCGACACATGAGGTGAAATGAGACTCACATGTCGGCTTCTCATTCAGTAGAGCTGTGGGCCAGGAGCTGCTGGAGGCAACAGGGACTTTTCAGTAACTCAGGCAGGCATGTGCTCTGCCCTTGAAGTTGCTAAGTTGAACTTGTCACTTCAATAAGACCAGAGTACAGCAGTGCCCCGGTCCTAGGAAATAACAGCCCAGTGGATGCCTGAAATCTCAGATGATACCAGACCCTGCACATACTATGTTTTTCCCTAAGCACACACGTGAAGAAGTTTAGTTTCTAAGATAGACACACTAAGAGCCTAACAACAATAATACAGCAGAACAAGTACAACAATTTGTCAGCATCGCCTCTCTTGTGCTTTGAGGCCATTGTTGAAGTCAAACAAGAGTGACTTAAACAGAAGCGCATCAGTATGGAGACATTCGATCTGATCACCTTAGTTGGCTACTAAGTGCCTTAGGGGAAGGTAGCTGGGAGTGTGTACAATGCAAATACTTTGGATGAAATGATGATCTACTCACATCTGGGCGGGGACTGACTAGGACACTGCAAGATTTCATCATCTCCTTTTTTTTTTTTTTTCTTTTTGGGAGACAGAGTCTGACTCTGTTGCCCTGGATAAAGTGCATGCGGTGGTGTCATCATAACTCACAGCAACCTCAAACTCCTAGGCTCTTGTGATCCTCATGCCTCAGCCTACTGAGTAGCTGGGACTACCCACCCAAGGCCTGGCTCATTTTTCTATTTTTAGGACAGAGTCTTGCTCTTGCACAAGCTAGTCCCAAGCTTCTGAGCTAAAATGATCTACTGGCCTCAGCCTCCCAGAGTGCTAGTATTACAGGCGTGAGCCAGTGCGCTTGGCCATTTCTTTCTTTTTCTTTTTTTTTTTGAGACAGAGCCTCAAGCTGTCACCCTGGATAGAGTGCTCTTGCAGCACAGCTCACGGCAACCTCCAACTCCTGGGCTCAAGCGAGTCTCCTGCCTCCATCTCCCAAGTAGCTGGGACTACAGGTGCACGCCACGACATCCGGCTATTTTTTGGTTGCAGCCGTCATTGTTTTTTTTTTTTTCTTTTTTTTGAGACAGAGCCTCAAGCTGTTGCCTGGGTACAGTGCTTTGGCATCACAGCTCACAGCAACCTCCAACTCCTGGGCTCCAGCGAGTCCCCTGCCCCCGCCTCCCAAGTAGCTGGGACTACAGGCACCTGCCACAACCCCCAGCTATTTTTTGGTTGCAACCGTCTTTGTTGTTTGGTGGGCCCAGGCTGGATTCCAACCCACCAGCTCAGGTGTATGTGGCTGGCGCCTTAGCCACTTGAGCCACAGGGGCCAATACAGCAGCCGTTATTCTTGTTTGGCCGGCCCAGGTTGCATTCGAACCCGCCAGCTCAGGTGTATGTGGCTGGCGCCTTAGACACTTGAGCTACAGGCACCGAGCCCCATTTCTTTATTTTTTCTTTCACTTTTCAATGAAGTTTTTAGAAATTTTAAAATTTATTTTGTTTCTTATATTTTTAACTATAGACTAGGTGACTACTAATATTATTTCAAAAAATATGGATTAAAAAATATGAAACACTTCACTAGTTTGTGTGTCATCCTTGCCATGCTAATCTCTGCGTGCTGAAGTGTACTTGTTTATTTACAATAGGTGAGACATAGACACGGGCATGAGATTCTCTCTCTCACTAGTACCCAGTTCCCTTTCCACAAAGCCCCTGGTACCAGTTTCTGTGAATATATGGGATGAGTGTGTATGTGCACATATGTGTTTTGCATTTTTGGTTTTTTCACTTAATATATCTTAGAGCTCGTTCCTTCAATGCCTGTGTGTATGTGTTTATATTTTGTCCAATTATTTTTGTTTTGAGACTGAGTCTCACTATGTTGCCCTCAGTAGAGTGCAGTGGCATCACAGCTCACAGCAACCTCAAACTCTTGGATGTAAGCAGTTCTCCTGCCTCAGGCTCCCAAGCAGCTGGGACTACAAGCACCTGCCACATATGCCCAGCTATTTTTTTGTTGTAGTTGTCGTGTTTAGCAGGCTCTGGGCCAAGTTTGAAGCAGCCAGCCCCAGCGCATGTGACCATGCCCTAACCACTGAGCTACAGGTGCCAAGTCACCAATTTTTTTTTTTTTTTGAGATGAAACTCTGAAATAGCCAGAAAGGTAGAAAGACAACGAAACTGAGGAAAGTCAGGTTAATGGTTGCCCTCCCAACCTTGCAATGTGCACCCTTCTCTCTGTTCACCAAGTCCTACCCAGTCTTCAAGGTAGGTCTTCTTTCGCCTCCTCTGGGGGGACTGGAACTTGTGGTTACACTGGAAACCCAGGTTTGAATTCTGGTGTCTTCATTCCCTGGTTGCAACATTTGAACAAAATCATTCATTCTTTTATACAACAAATACTTACTGTGCACCTATTATATAAGGCATGAGCCAGGTTCCAGGGAACAAAGATGAAAAAGTCATGCCTGCACCCATGAAGCTGACAATAGGAGAGTCAGATGAGTAAACAGATGATCACATTATGTGATGGCAATGTGCTCTGGATGGGAACAGGCATCTGCAGGACACAGAGAGGCTCTAACCAGAGAGAAAAGGTCCAGGTAGAATCCCCTAGGGAATTCTTTCAACAAATATATAAAATGCTCACTGTGTGCCAGGCACCACACAAGGCACTGGAGAGACAAATGGTCCCCAAGATAGATTTAGCCTCTGTTCTCAGGGAGCTTGATGATGTAGTGAGAGAGGAAAATAAGAAATATAAATTATGGTAACTGCAGTGATGGATCCCAACATACAGTGTTTGGATCAAGAATAGCATGGAAGGCTCGGTGCCTTCTCAATGGGCTAAGGCGCCAGCCATGTACACCTGTGCTGGCGGGTTCAAATCCAGCCCAGGCCCGCCAAACAACAATGACAACTGCAACCAAAAAATGCCTGTGCCTTGTGGCGGGCACCTATAGTCCCAGCTACTTGGGAGGCGGAGGCAGGAGACTCGCTTGAGCCCCGGAATTGGAGGTTGCTGTGAGCTGTGATGCCACAGCACTCTGTCCAGGGTGACAGCTTGAGGCTCTGTCTCAAAAAAAAAAAAAAATTAGAGGTATCATTATGAATTATTATATAATAGTTATATATCCTATCTCTGTCTGCTCAAGGGCCTAGAAGCAGTCATTTTTCCAATAGTAGTGAGTTTACCCAGTGCTCAGATCTTGGTTGCTAAACACCATTCTCCATGAAAGGAAATGGAGTTCCTTGAAGAAATGTCTTCTGATCCCAGGACTGGTGCTGAGGAAGTACAAGGAGTTCCTGCAATATCTTCTTCTTCTTTTTTTTTTTTCTAGAGACAGAGTCTCACTTTATTGCCCTTGGTAGAGTGCTGTAAAGTCACAGCTCACAGCAACCTCCAACTCCTGGGCTTAGGCGATTCCCTTGCCTCAGCTTCCCAAGTAGCTGGGACTACAAGCGCCCGCCACAACGCCCAGCTATTTTTTTGTTGCAATTTGACTGGGGCCAGGTTCGAACCTGCCACCCTAGGTATATGGGGCCGGCGCCCTACTCATTGAGGCACAGGCACCACCCCCTGGAATATCTTATTATGGAGGGAAGGAGAGGTGAGGTGAGGGAAGAAAGGGAAAAAGGGGAAGGGGAAGGGGGAGGCAGGGAGGGAAAAAAGGGAGAAAGGAGAAGAAATGAATTTAATAATTCATTATGTCATTTCTATATCAACTCTATTTGTGATTACCAAGCTTGGTAAAATAATGAATAAGCCAGCTTCTTAAGAGAATTTTTTTTTGGGGGGGACAGAGCCTCAAGCTGTCACCCTGGATAGAGTACTGTGGCATCACAGCTCACAGCAACCTCCAATTCCTGGGCTCAAGCGAGTCTCTTGCTTCCGCCTCCCAAGTAGCTGGGACTACAGGCGCCTGCCACAACGCCCAGCCATTTTTGGGTTGCAGCCGTCATTGTTGTTTGGCGGGCCCGGGCTGGATTCGAACCCGCCAGCTCAGGTGTACGTGGCTGGTGCCTTAGCCCACTGAGCCACAGGCGCTGAGCCATAAGCCAGCTTCTTTATAGCAAATTATGTTTCTAAAATAACTAGTGAAGGAAACTGGAAGCCAGAGTGGAAGAAGCCAAGGATAGAGGGATTCTGAATAAGAGTGGAAAGCAATCACAGAGGCTGAAAAGGAGGATGAAGGCTAAGGTATATCTCCTGGATTCAGTATCAGGGAGGCCTTGGGTGCTGACCCATCATATGGAGTCCACATTCAGTGGCACAGAGAGGAGAAGAGGATGGGACAGTAACCAGTGACTAGATGGCAGTCTGGGGAAGGTGGTGGTGGCAGGTAGGAATGGAAAGAGAAAGGAGCCCAGGACTGGGCCTTGAGTCATTTTATCAATTGATTAGTTGGTTAAAGTTTAAATAAAGTGTACTAGTTTTTTTTTTTTTGAGACAGAGCCTCAAGCTGTCACCCTGGATAGAGTGTAGTGGCATCACAGCTCACAGCAACCTCCAATTCCTGGGCTCAAGCAAGTGTCCTGCCTCTGCCTCCCAAGTAGCTGGGACTACAGGCGCCCGCCACAATGCCCGGCCATTTTTGGTTGCAGCCATCATTGTTGTTTGGCGGGCCCTGGGGCTGGATTCGAACCCGCCAGCTCAGGTGTACGTGGCTGGCGCCTTAGCCTGCTGAGCCACAGGCGCCGAGCCTGTTTTTTGTTTTTGAGACAGAGTCTCACTATGTCACTCTTGGTAGAGTGCTGTGGTGTCAGTTCACAGCAACCTCAAACTCTTCAGCTTAAGTCACTCTCTTGCCTCAGCCTCCCAAGTAGCTGGGACTACAGGTGCCTACCACAACCCCCAGCTATTTTTTTCATTGCAGTTGTCATTGTTTTTAGCCTGCCCTGGGCCGGATTCGAAACCGCCACCATCGGTGCATGTGACTGGCTCCATAACCACTGTGCTACGAGCACCGAGCCCGGTTTTTGTTTATTTGTTTGTTTTTTGAGACAGAATCTCAGTGCAATGGTCTCAGCCTAGCTTGTAGCAACCTCAAACTCCTAGGCTCAAGTGATCCTCCTGCCTCAGCCTCCCAAGTATCTGGGACTCCTGGTATAGGGCCACACCTGTCCAGTTTTTCTATTTTGAGTAGAAATGAGGCTTGCTCTTGCTCCAGCTGGTCTGAAACTCCTGACCTCAAGCATTCCATCTGCCTTGGCCTCCCGGAGTACAAGGACTAGAGGCATGAGTTACCTCGCCGGGCCTAAAGCTCACTTCTGGCATATTTGACCAAAGGTGAATGTGACAGTAACCTGGGGATGGCACCCAATCCTTCCTTGGGTCTTGGTTTGCACAGAACTGTCCTGATTTTCGTATTTACAGTTCTTCATCCTATGAATCTCCTTGGTTCCAAGCAAGCTCAAATGGTCTCTGTCCACTCCCAGCTTGCTACCACCATTGAATACTCATTAATCACTCCTGGCCCAAGGAAATTAGACTACATTTATTCACTCAACAAACTTTTGTTGGGCCTAGAAATACAATGGCCAGCAAAGCATATACTGTCCCTATACTTACACACTACATGAAATTCTTTATTTGCATTTAACTGATGTTAATCAAACTGGGTCTCCAAGAACAAAAACAAAAAACAAAACAACAAAGCCTCATATTCCCCTAGCATCATAGTAAAAAAATGGAAAAGTATGAAAAACACAAAAAGGCAGGAAAAAAAATTATACTGGCAGACTTCCTTTCAGTATTTTTCCTACACATTTCCCAAGTCACTTCCCATCAGTGTCCTAAAAAATGCAAGTTAATTTTAACTTTGGCCGCAAACCAAGAACAAAAAGGTTAAGTGTATTGAATTAATTTTTCAAGCCAAAGTTAAAGGATCTGGGGATGATCTGCTGTTTCCAAGGGTCCAATCCTTGTTTTTTTTTCCATTAGCAGGTGTGATCACAGGCCGGCTGAGGCGGTAATGACTTTCTCTGTCCTTAGCAAGACTTCCTGCTCTACAACTTTTTTCTTTTTACAAGTTGAAGTGCTACATCCATCTGATAACAAGGATTGAGTACAGCAGGGGAGATTACAATGAAAAACAACAGTGCCCCAGCCCTTCCCCTCTTATCCCGCCCCACTCCCACAATGTAGAGGCAGTCCACTAACAATCCCAGTGTTCAGTTCTTCTGGAAGTTACTTCCAAAATCCCAGCTAAAATACTCATATCTCTTTCTTTCTTTCTTTCTTTTTTTTTGTAGAGACAGAGTCTCACTTTATCGCCCTCAGTAGAGTACCGTGGCATCACAGCTCACAGCAACCTCCAACTCCTGGGCTTAGGCGATTCTCTTGCCTCAGCCTCCCGAGTAGCTGGGACTACAGGCGCCCGCCACAACGTATGGCTATTTTTCTGTTTTGTAGTTCGGCTGAGGCCGAGTTTGAACCCACCACCTTCAGTATATGGGGCCGGCGCCCTACTCGATGAACCACAGGCACTGCCCAATACTCATATTTCTTTTTCTTTACATATCAACTTTTTTTTTTTTTGAGACAGAGCCTCAAGCTGTCACCCTGGATAGACTGCCGTGGCATCACAGCTCACAGCAATCTCCAATTCCTGGGCTCGAGCGAGTTTTCTGCTTCCATCTCCCAAGTAGCTGGGACTACAGGTGCCCGCCACAACGCCCAG
>CAUYON010106990.1:0-21692 GCA_963573935.1 Arctocebus calabarensis
CCCCTCCCTTGCCCCTTTCCCCATATTTTGGTGCTATAGTTGTGTTATACCCTTCATATGAAAGCTATAAATTAGCTTCATAGTAGGGCTGAGTACATTGGATACTTTTTCTTCCATTCTTGATATACTTTGCTAAGAAGAACATGTTCCAGTTCCATCCATGTAAACATGATAGAGGTAAAGTCTCCATCTTTCTTTAAGGCTGCATAATATTCCATGGCATACATGGACCACAATTTATTAATCCATTCGTGAATCAATGGGCACTTAGGTTTATTCACACCCAAGAAAACTAAGAAATGGAAAGAGGCTTAACCAAGGTGAGAATTCAGTGCAAATGTTGTCATGGTCTAGCATGCAATGACCTGCAAAAGAACTCCATAAAAAATTCGCCTCAACCTCACTGATGTTATAGTTTTGCCTAATAGACAATCAAACAGTAAACATTTAGAGTGTGCTGACGATATGATTGATATTGCATTAGCAGATTAGAGATAAAAGGAGGCGATATACATAGAAGAAAGATGATACATAGATAGAAGAAAGATAGATAGATGATAAATAGAAGATTGATACACAGATGATAGATAGATAGATAGAATATCATGATGAAGCCTCACCCGAAACCACTGCATTATGGGAAGGCAGAAGAAAAAAAGTATATAATTTAACCTCCTATAACTCACAAAGTGAGATCATATCCTTCATTCACTTGTTATACATTGAGTGAGTACTTACTATGTATCATCCACCCTGCTAAGTGCTAAGCTTTACATAACAGTTTTTTGAGGATTACCCAATCTGGTTGTGGAGACATGTAAACAACAGTGGTAAATTCTTTAATAGAGGAACAATAATAGCATACAGGACAGAAAGGTGTCTGGAAAGGTCACAGAGGGCTTCACAGCAGAGGGCCCACCTGCACAGAGTTTTAAAGGATGAGCAGATCACTGTGCAAAGAGAGGAAGAGCAGGTATCCCTAAGGGAGGTGCCAACGTAGGTAAAGACGCAGAGGAGGGGGAGAGCATAAACATATCTGCAGAACTGCAAGTATGGCGAAAGGAGAAGACTGATAGAACATGGAGTTAAGGAGGAGTTGGACACTGACATTTGAACATGATGTTGTGTTGCTAGAACCTTAAAAGAAATGAAAAGCCAAGGAAAGGTTTTAAGTTGCAAGAAAAACATGGTTAGACCTGTGTAAGGAAAAGGCAAAACTGATCGGCATTTATTTCTCAAAATGTAATCTAGGAGTGTACATAGTAATAATGGGTATGTGCAAATATTTAGCTGTGAAGATGTCTATCATTGTGATGCTTGTAATATAATAACAAGAACTGGGAAAAAATTAAGTGCCCAACACTGGGAAATTGTTTTAAATAAATGTTGGTCCCTTCACATAATGGATGAAGAAGTAGAAATGGTGGATTAACCACAATCCAAAAGTTCCCTCTTCCACTCTGAACTCAGAAATATACTGATAAAAATAAATAACAAATAGAAATGAGAAAATAAATTATGTCTAATTGAAAATAACACAAGAATAAAAAAAGTTCTACATGGCAGCAATAGTAAGGCAACCCACAGCAAGAGGTGGGACAAAGGTCCTGGTTCACAGGGGACTGGAAGCAGATACAAACACTGGGTCAGGATTCTTCATGAGAATATACAACAAAGGACAAACAGACTACTTCACAGTGAGAGCGCCAGAGATAGGTTTCCCAAGTAAATCTACAAGCTGGGATTACAGTGCCCACCCACAAAGAAATAATGGAAACGTTTTTTCCACTTTGCTAGGTCCATGACCAAAAATGTGCCACTCATAGGGCAGAGACAGAAATAATAATGTGAAAATGGGATCTGGGTCTGTGTGGGCCACACATACAAGACCTGGGATTATACTGTCCCCAAAAGGAAAATGTCAAACTGAGATGCTATCATGAGACTTGGTTTGGAACTGTGCATTCTGTAGGACCCAGAATTAAGAAACTACAAAACTCCCCTACCAGCCTAGAAAGACATTTTCTTTTTTTTTTTTTTTTTTGAGACAGAGCCTCAAGCTGTCACCCTGGATAGAGTGCTGTGGCCCCACTGCTCACAGCAACCTCCAATTCCCGGGCTCAAGTGAGTCTCCTGCCTCTGCCTCCCACATAGCTGGGACTACAGGCGCCCGCCACAACGCCTGGCCATTTTTTGGTTGCAGCCGTCATTGTTGTTTGGCAGGCCCGGGCTGGATTTGAACCCACCAGCTCAGGTGTACGTGGCTGGCACCTTAGCCCGTTGAGCCACAGGCACCAAGTTGAAAGAAATTTTCAAAGAAAAAGCCATCTTAAATAATTTAAAGCACAATGAAAAAGTTCATTAACCCAATTTAAAGCAATCAGACCCAACAAAGAGGATAATTTACATGCATGAAATAGAGAAAATAGACAAACTTGAATAAGACTTTTAAAAAATAGTATTAAAATCCTCAGAGAAACTTGAGCTGGCAGGTTTGAATCCAGCCCGGGCCCGCCAAATAACAATGACGGCTGCAACCAAAAAGTAGCCAGGCGTTGTGGCGGGCACCTGTAGTACCAGCTACTTGGGAGGCGGAGGCAGGAGAATTGCTTGAGCCCAGGAGTTGGAGGTTGCTGTGAGCTGTGATGTCACAGCACTCTACCCAGGGCAACAGCTTGAGGCTCTGTGTCAAATAAAAAAATAAAAGAAAAACAAAAACAAAAAAAATCCTCAGAGAAAGAATAAATTAATAACATGACATAAAAACTGAAAGAAGGAACAGTTAGGAAATAATAGGCGGATTAGAAAAATGAAAAATGTGACAAAAGCAGTAGATATGCTCTAGTATCTGCCTAATAGGAGTTCAATAGACAAACTAAATAGCATACAAGTAAGAATTAGAACATCACATTGGTTAAATGGGAGTTAAAGCTACTATGACAGAAAATGCAATCATGAAAAAGAAAAGAAGCAACATTATAGTGACTAAGAATTTTCCAGAATTAAATATTGACATGAGTCTGATTGACAGATTGCAACAGCTCTTAAAGTGTGGTCCAGGAAATCCTGTGTGTCCCTGGAAACTTTATAGGGGATCACAAGGTCAAGACTATTTCTGCAATAATGTTAAAGTGCTATTTACCTTTTTCATTATCATTTTCTTATAATAATGCGTTTCCCAGAGGCTCTACAACATATGATGACATTGTATAATAACCTGTATCAATGTTTGGAAGATCTGCATGACTCTGTGAACCAATATTTTCCAAATGTTCAATGTATGATATTAAAACATAAAGCATGAGTAAAAGACCCATTCGAAGTACAAAGTAGACTCATATGAAAGATTATAAAGAGATCGTTGATGATTTCAAATTCCTTTTTGCACCTAACTTGTATTAAACAATCACTTGTTGAGTTTTGATATAGTGTTAAAGAAGAATATCCACAAGTATTTAAAAAAACTATTAAAATATTCCTTCATTTTTGAACTAATATATATGAGTAAGACTGGACTTTTAATATACTTTGACCCCAAGAATATTTGCTATAGGTCAAATGCAGCAGATATGAGAATCCAGCTATCTTCTAATAAACTAGACATGATAAGAGACTTGCAAAAATGGAAAACAATAATATTCTTCCCACTAGTTTCTTTGTTTTGGAAAACACAGCTCTCTTAAAAAAATATGTTGTTTGTGGTAGAATGTAGTCACTTATTTTTGTTACTTATGTTTAAATAACTACTTTCAAGTTTCTCAGTTTTCATTTCTCACAAGGTAAATAGTGATAGATACAACTCACATAAACAAAAGCTTATTTAAATTCTCAAGAATTCTGAAGCATGTAGATCTCCTGAGACTAGAGACTGTAAGAGCTAACAACATATGAATAATATTTAACAACAATGTTTTTAAAATATTAATGATAAAAATAACATGTGACACACAAAAAAAAGCTATAATATGATGTATATGCATTAATTGGGATATATCTACAGGCAGATAAACCTTTCCAAAACTAATATAAGCACAATAAATTGACCTGTGTCTCTGGGCAGATGTGTATTGATTGTGCAGTACTTTGACTCATAAACCATCAAAGCACTGAATGAATGTTTGTTAAGTTTTCTACTTTTGGGTAGGGTGATACCCCTGGCTTTGTTTTCATTGCTCAGAATTGCCTTGGGTTTCTTCTGGTTCCATAAAAAATGAAAAATTAGTTTTTCCAAATCTTGAAAGTATGATGATGGTATTAATGGGAATTGCATTGAATCTGTAGATTGCTTTGTGGTAGTATAGACATTTTCACAATGTTGATTCTTCCCAGCCATGAACATGGTATGTTCCCAGCCATTTGTTAACGTATTCTGGTATTTCTTTTCTCAGGGTTTTATAATGATAGGTCCTTCACTTCTTCTGTTGTGTATATTCCTAGGTATTTAATTTTTTTTTAAGCTACTATGAAGGGAATTTTACCCTTGATTGGCTTCCCATCTTGGCTGTTATTGTCATATACAAAGGCTACTGATTTGTGGACATTGATTTTATATCCTGAAACATTACTGTATTTTTTGAACTCTCCTGGGATTCTTATGGTTGAGTCTTTGGGGTTCTCTAAGTATAAGATCATATCTTTACTTTCAACAGGTTCATTACAACATGTCTCAAAGAGGTTCTGTTTGAGTTGAGTTGACCCAGGGTTCAAGATCCATCTGAAAGTAGTATGTTGGGGTCTTTAGTAAAATTTGGGGTTCATTTATGATAGTCTCCAGTCGGGCTTCCTTTCCTTTGGGATAATCATCTTCTCCTTCAGGAACTGAATAGAAAACCATGAGATGAAACTAACATCTTATAGACATCTGATCTCTGCTAAACCAAATAAGAACATACATTGAGGAAAGGAAACCCTATTCAATAAATGGTGCAGAGAGAACTGGATAATCACATGTAAAAGACTAAAACTGGACCTGCACCCTCAGCACTTATAAAAATTGATTCAAGATGGATACAAGATTTAAATATAAGGCATGAAACATAAAAGTCCTGAAAGAAAATGTGGGGTAAACACTTGAAGATATCGGCCTGGGGAAAGATTTTATGAAGAAAACTTCTGTGGCAATTGCAACAACAGCAAAAGTAAACAAATAGGACTTAATTAAATGGAATAACTTCTATATAGCTAAGGAAACAAAATCAAACAACAACTTTCAGAATGGGAGAAGATATTTGTATATTATGAATCAGACAAAAGCTTGATAACTAGGATCTATAGAGAACTCAAATTAATCAATAAAAAACCAAGAATCCCCTATATCACTGGGCAAGAGACATGAATAGAACCTTTTCTAAAGAAGACAGAAGAATGGCTAACAAACACATGAAAAAATGCTCATCGACCCTAGTCATCAGAGAAATGCAAACCAAAACTACCTGAGATATCACCTAACCTCAGTGAGAATGGCCCACATCACAAAGCCTCAAAGCTGAAGATGCTGGCATGGATGTGGAGAGAAGGGAATACTTTTCCACTGCTGGTGGGACTGCAAACTAATACAACCTTTTTGGAAGAAAATATGGCAAATACTCATAGAACTCAAATTAGACCTCTCACTTGATCCTGCAACCGTATTACTAGGCATCTACCCAGAAGAAACAAAATCATCTTATCATAAGGACATGTGCACTAGAATGTTTATCACAGCACAATTTACAATTAACAGCCTACATGTCCAACAACACTGGAATGGATTAACAAGCTATGGTATATGTATACCATGGAATACTATTCAGCCACTAAAAAAGATGGAGACTTTACATCTTATGTATTCACCTGGATGGAGGTAGAACACATTCTTCTTAGTAAAGTATCACAAGGATGGAGAAGCAAGAATCCAAAGTACTTATACGGATTGAATGAAGGAAGTAGAAGGAAATAGATAAGCTAATACAAGGGGGGAATGTGCAAGTGGGGGGAGGAAAAGAGACAGGAGGTTAGGGGGTCATGGTGTACGGCACACCTCTTGGGGGTGGGACACAATTATAAGAGGAACTTTATCTAACAAATGCAATCAGTATAACCTAATTCTTTGCATCCTCAATGAATCTCAGATAATAAAATTAATTAATTGAAAAGATTCCTGCTTTGAGTCTTCAGTCTAGAACACCAATGAGAAGGGTTAAATCATTATTTGTGCTATCATGGATGTATATACAAAGTACCACTGATGCCAAAAGGATAGCGTAGTTTGATACTCCTTGAATCTCAAGGAAAGGCTTCACAAAGGTAATAGAGATTGAATTTCAAAGATGAGTGTGTGTTTTCCACATAGAGGGAAGACAGAGAGAACAGGAAGACAATCTGAGTTGAGCATTGTCAAACTCACGGCATTTGGCTCAGCTGGACGGTAGATGGTTGCCTCAGACAGGGCATCACCTAAGTCTACCACATTTCTCAGCTTTAATCTCCAACACGGCATGAAAATATCATGGAATATATTGATGGAATATCATGATGTAAAGACAGGTTCAAACAATTAGGTGAAGGGCATGGAAAGAGAGGGGGCTGTTGAGGAAGGTAAATACAAGGATATGAGTAATTTTATGTACTAAGGAATTTAGATTAGCCCACAGAGCTTCCAAGAAGACACAAGAAAAACATTAAGAAAAAAAAAAAAACATTAACAGAAAATAATGTAATAGTTTTTCTGCTTTAGGAAAAAAATATCTCTAGTACAGTAAAAGATGTATTGCAGGAAACAGAAGTGGAAGTCAGGGGAACAGGTGAACTGCTAAGAGACTCTTTAGAGATCATATTCCAATTACTATTTCCTGGATTAGGAAAACAAAATGCAAAGAAATAAATTTTAAAGAGTGGGGCTTTCAATGGAAATTTCATGAATTGGTTATGCTTTCTAATCACCAGTTTTTTAGCAGTCAAAAGTTAACCCAATAGTTGATAAAAAACATTGGACAAAAAGGCAGAAATATCCGTAACCACTTATCAGTTTTCTGTTTGGGAGCAAGTCTGGAGGCTTCAGCCCATTTTTCCCTGTGAGATGGATGTAAAATGTCCTCTGTGGAAACTCACACACTGTCTATAAAGACCACATGAAATGATATATGTGATAGCTTTTTTATACAAGAAAAATTCCTTTAATTAGGTGAAAAGCTGAAGTCTGTTATGAAGTGGAAGCATTCAGTAAAGCATCTTGTGTTTTTTGAACAACACACACACACAAAAAAAGAAAAGGGACCTTCAATATCAGCTAAGAAATCTGAATGTAACTTAGCCCGTGCTCATTGCTAAAGCATGTGATTTTAAGTTAATTTTAAAGGGATAAATAACTTTCATTATTATTATAAGCTAGACTGAATAAAACTATCACTTCTTTAGTTCATCATAGCAAGAAGTTCATATTGAAAAATGTCTTTATTTCACTGATGAAGAAACTGAGACCCAGAGAGAGAATTTGGCTTACTCAAAATGTCAAAGCAAATGGATAGTCAAGCTAGGATTATTAATAGAATTTAGCCCTGTGGACTTCCAGTCCAATAGTCTTTTATCATAAACTGCAGTAGAAGACAGTGCCAGAAAATAATGCAGTGCCCTACAGGTGTGAAAAGAGCCCTTTTTTCCCTATTTTTTTGTTGAGAGGAGATCTCACTCTTATTTGGGTTAGTCTTGAACTCCCAGCCAGAAGCAATTCTCCCACCCTGGCCTCCCAAGTGCTAGGAATACAGGCATGAGCCACTGTGATTGGCCTCAAAGACGCTGTTTTTGTCCATGGGATGAGCAAATCCAGGTGATCTACCTCACTGGGCCTCCTGAACGTGAGGAGATGCTCTCCTCACTGATTTACTCTCTTCACATAATGGGCTTCTGCCTGCGGAATTCCTTGAGGAGCCCCAGCAAGGGGGCAAACACAAAGGAGCCTGCAGTGTTTGCAAGAAAAATGTAAAGAACAGAATCACACAGAGATGTATTAGTAAAGTATTATAATACAGCATCTACATTCGTAAAAGCTACATCCAAAGATCTTTCCAAATCTCTTCGTGCAAATGGCAAGGCCAGGTGTTTTATGACTAGGCTCTCTCATTAAGTGATTATTCCTATATCCAAAACTGCAACCCAAGGGATCCCCGTTCATGGACAGAATCTTTGTGACCCACAGATGGGTCAGTTGCTTTGCAACTCATCAAAACAGCATGAATGTTAAAAGTGCTGATGCCAAAGTCTGGCTACTATAATCCAGCACAGAATTAATGAAAGCAAAAGGCATGATAGATGGTCTCAGCTCTTGTGATACTTACTTAGAAACTAAGCAATCCATCCAGAGTTGCACTACTCATTAGCAAACACTCAATGTATCCAATACATTGTGTGTGTGAAAACAAAATGATAAATAAGTGACTAAAATAGTATATTTATAGAACTCCTGAGCCTAGAGACCTACATTAGGCCCGTACTCAGCAAAGATAGGACAGGTACTAATCCCTGAGCAATCATTTTCTTCAGCTATACAAGGAAGAGTACTATATTTTAGATCTCTAAACTGCTTTCCACAGATACAATTTTTAATGGTAATAGTAATAAAATATATGTAGCTAGATAAGTAAAAGTTCCAGTTAAGTGAATATTCCTCTGTCTGAAAATTGTAAAAGATACAGATTTCAAGGAAAGGATATAGCCTTAGTTGAGGGACAAGACTTCAACGAAAACCTTTTTCTAAAGAAGAAAATGAGTAAGAGAAAGGAAAATGTGACATGTCCCTGCCTCAGCCATACATGCAGAGGCACCCTACTAAGGTTTACAATTGCTCTCACAGCAAGACAGTAAAATACTATTGACCAAGGCCTTTGTAAGAGCATCAAATCCTTTTTCAGGCTTTGCAGACTCTTGGTGTTTGCACGCTCATTATCACTATCTGTCTACAAGCGTGATCAGTGACTCTATCCTAAAAATGACAGGTACCTGTCTTCAGGAGCAGAAAGGAAACAGAGAGCTCCAGAAACCAGAGTCATGCTGTAGACAGTCCTAGAGATAGACTAAGTGGTAGAGAAAACCAGTTGAGTACTGGAGCCTGTGGTCAGTCTGAGCACTGGCCAGGCCTGAGACAGAGCCGCCACAGGGCCCCCCTGGAGTGCACCATGACCCATGACATCAGTTATGTGAAGCTATGTGAGTAAAAAACTCACACTGAAGTTATTTTTCTCACTTTAAAGTGAGCAAAGAAAAAAAAGTCTTTTAAAAAGTTTTAAATGAAATTATTTAAGAAACCAGAATTTAAGATAATCTATATTGTGACATAAATGATAAAACCAAAACTACTTAACAGTCATTATTTTGAAAGAGGACCATGTAATGTACTATGCAAACTCAGACATTTTTAAAAATACAAAAGAAAGCTATTAATTATCACCCCAAACAATAGGTATAAAAGAGAAATAAATAATTTCTCCATTCATAAAACACTTTTTTTCACTATCTATCATTTAATCTGATACGTTGTATCTATGAAGGACATGGTGGGTTTCATGACTATTTTATATTTGAGGAATTGGATGTTCTAAGAGATAAAGTGCCTTGCCCAAGACACACAGATAGTAAGCTTACGGTACTTGGAGAATAATGCTCAAAGTATAGGGAAACTTAGGAAACATCAAAAAACAAATCAAGAATCAAATACATTACTGAAATTAGCCGAAGTCAACTTTTTCCTGGTGACTTCACAAAACACTCAAAACAGCTTAACCAGATCAACGTAAACAACTTAGGTCTGTGCAGAGTGGCTCACCATTCACATAGGTTATAAACACTTAGTGTTCTCACTCCAGGAGTCCTAAACCCAAGACACTACTTGAAGTGGTCCCAGGCTTATTCAGGTGTTTATATCTTAGGTATAGTCAAACTGAAGAAGTTACGCTTTTGACAGAGCCTGTCGGTACAGGGAATGTAGAGAATGAGGGGACTTTTGCAGGAACCCATCAGACATCCACTAAACCAGAAGGCCACATCAATACTCCTGACAGTTCAAATAAAAGCATAAATCAGTTCTGCCACCACCACCCCCTGCTTGAAATTCTCTGTGAGGCCATCTCCTGTCCCAGTTCACACAGCTGCAAGACAAAAGGTAAGAACAATGATGTTAATCAAGATAAGATTTCCCAGACAGAACCGGAGAACTTTAGAAGAAAAGGTTCAGAATTCTACAAGACTAGAGTGGAAAGAAATCTCAGGGAGAAACATAACCAATCCCTCTCCTCACAGAACGAAAAGAGGCTTCACACTTGCTGCACCCAATCACACTGCAAATTAGAGGTAGGGCTGGCCTCACCACTCAGCCTTCCTGTTCTGGGGTCCGCAGGCATGCTAGCTCTCTCCATGTAATAGTTATGCCACCGATGTAGACAGGATCTGTTACATAACTGTGTGTGAGGTGTATTTTGTTTCATCAAAATGTATATGCTGAAGTCCTAACCTTCAGTGATTTGGAAATAGGGTCAAAGGTAATCAAATGAAAATGAGGTCATTAGAGTAGGCCCTGATCCAGTCCGATTAGTGTGTCCCCATAGGAAAAAAGGATATTTGGATACAGACATGCATGAGAACACACGTGAAGATGAAGGCAGCGAGGGGGCCAACGCACAGCAAAGACTGCCAAGGAACCTCCCGAAGCTGGAACAGACGTCCCCTCACAGCCCTCCAAAGGAACAGACCCTGCTCATGCATGATCTCAAGACTTCTGGCCTCTAGAACTGTGCGATGATAAATTTCTGTTCTTCGTGCCACCCAGTTTGCAGACAGTCAGACATTGCTAAAAGACGGGTGATGTTCTCAGATAGGCACCATTAGGAGATTTCGTTGTGGGGCACACACCATAGAAGGCACTTAACACATAACCTGGGACAGCCTCCCACACACCCAGGCTATACACACAGACTATTGTTCCCGGGCTACAAATTGCACGTTACTTGGTAGGTATTTGTGTATCTGAGCAGAGAAAAGGTACAGTAAGGCTACAGTGTTATATGCTATGGGACTGTCACATAGGGGATCCATCCCTGAGTGAAAAGTTGTTATGGAGCATATGTCTGAATTTTGTTACAGAAGCCCTTGCAAACTAACACAATGAATTTTGAATAAAAACAGTCTTTTTCAATATCTAATAATTCCCTCACCTGCAGTCTGCCTTGGCCCATTCCATAGTGACCGTCTTCCTGATTCCAGCTAAACACGTGCCACAGAGCGCGCTTGACTTCATGTAGTATGAGAAGTCCATGAGCTCGTACACATACTACACAAGGGGTTTCAAACAATGGCCTCCTCCTCCCTCACCTTTCGAACTATAACCTTCTAGACAATCACCCCCACACCAAGAGTTGACTGAGCCTAGCTCCGTAGGTAAAACAGAGCCCGGCATTCATAACAACTGATGAATGTCAGGGCTGAGACGGCCTCGCTCCTCTTCTTTCCTCTGCTGATGAGCATCCCGGAGACAAACTCTGAAGGTGCATCCGGCAAAGTCTAGGATATGGTGTGGTGTGCTCAGAGTTTGGATCTGAGGCATTCTGTACACTCACATAAAGAAAATTCCCTTGTCTTTGAGCTGAATTTCTAATTATTTCAATATGAGTAATACTTTTAATCATTTTCCTAGCTGGTTCAATGTATTGTCTTTTCCTTTTCCTTCTAACAGTAAGATACAAGTGACATCAAAGAATAGGAAACTCTAAACCTGGAAATTACTGAAAAGCCCTATGGTCTGGGCCTCTGCAGAGCACTTGGCATCAGTGGGGACAGTGTGACCGCTCTCCTTCTTAGTCTGCTTTAATGCAAGTCTCCCCACCATGAGGCCTGTGGATGATGTGAAAGTCAGTTTTGGGCACATTTTCCATCTCGTACAGAGGTTCTACCATAAGTGGGCTGTCTGGTCCGAATTCAGAAATTCGGAATTAGCAGCACTAACCCATAAATTTGGAGGAGGCTGACTGAAAAATCATTCACCAAAAAAGGAGTAACAATAGAGTCATTTCCAGATGAAGTTCCGACAGTAGATTCTTGACCAATTCAAAGTAATGCCACTGAGTCCAGCTGGGCTTCCTAAATGCTTTCCAAAGCCACTTCATCATCAATAAAACATCCTAAGAACAGTTACGCAATGTAGCTCCCACTTCCGGGTTTCCAAATGTACAAGCTACTATCACAATATTCAATGACAAAATAATTACTAAGGTCTGCTTACTATGAGCCCTTTTTATGGAAGAGGCTAAATGTTCCAAAGTCTTTTCACGTATTATTTGCAAAAACCTCGTGAGATAGGCACTGTTATTATTCTTCTTTACAGATGAGGGAGCTGAGGTAGAATCAGAAAGGGAAAGGAAAGTATTTACATTCGCACGGCCTGTAAATGACAGACCCAGAACGCACAGCCAAGCCGTCTCCAGGGCTTTCCACTTTAAGCCACCATCCTCGTCTGCTCCTCGCACTAGGAGCCACCACGGCTGTCACATCTCTCTCCCCACTGTGACCTTTTTGAAGTGGTGGATAATTCCTCTCTCAGCATTGTCACCTGCATTTCATGATTGTTGTTGAAAGACTCCAACTACTTATGCCCTCGTGACTTCACCAAGAAACTCTCTCTCCCTCCACTCAACTCCTCAGTTCTGAGCAGGTCATTGACTGATTTCTGCCTCGTAGCTGTGTGTTTTACACTCGCCTCCTTTCTTCACCATTTATAAACACGTCTGTGAAAAATTCACAGCCCAGTTATTTCTGAAGTTCCCCGAAGCCTACCAGATTCCCTTGCTTTTGGCAAAGTTTATTCCATGAACATTTATGAATTAAGTGAAAACAGGGTCAGTGTCAGAGCATGGTACAGAGTCCAGCATCTTCCTGAGAGCCAGCCCAGGCTCGCCGTATCCTATTCGTGGTCCACTATAATGGTAGCTTTGATAGAGCTCACGGGGAACACAGAAGACTTGGAATTTACTCTAAAGCTCAAACTTCAAATTATGCTTCAGAAGCCCCTGGAGAGCTGCTTAAAATATAAATTCCTGGACCCACCCTAGGGGTTCTGCGTCAGGAAGTCTGAAACGGGGTCTGAGAATTTTCATTCTCAACACTATCCTTGGTGAGGTTCGTGATGCAGGTTTAGGGTCCACATTTTGAGACTCACTGCTCTAGGCAGCAGCGTTGCAGAATAGTGTTTTAAGCAAGAAAGAAACCAATAGATAAGTTAAAAAGCGCCTTGTGGAGTTAGGGCATGGAGCAAAGAAAGGATGCATGGAAGGTCAGACTTAGGACAGGCAACATGAACAGCCTGGTAAGTACAAGAGGTGCAACGTGGGCACAGGAAGATAAGCAGAAAATCTGGCCTTGACCTCAAAGTTAAGCAGTTCTGCTTCACCTTCAGATCATAAAGAGGCTTGGATTCACCTTTTCATGGAGGTAGGCCCTCAAACTACACCACCACCAAGACCCAGGAATCACACCCAAAGGCCCCACACCTATCATCCTAAAGCTCCAAAATCATTCCGGCTGCTTTGTGTGGCTTCTGCAGAGACCTGTGCTCTATAGTGAGGGGCAGCTGAGCAGGCCAATGGGCTTTAGACGTTGGAGCCTGAGGTGTTTCCTTGCAGAGTGGCAGGGCAGGAGAAGGTAATCCTTCCTGAGTTGGGGGGTGGGGGGCGTAAAATTCTCTCCTCTACTACGTCCTTGCCACCAGGTGCTTGTGTGCTAGTAAAACATCCCATTTTAAAAGATGAAAATAACAAAAACAAACATTTTCTCTGGCTCCCATGTCGGCAAAGGATTGCTATTCTGAGAGTTTTTTCCTTCACCAGAAAAAATAGCTTACTGCATGTGTCCCATTCCTTTAATGCTAAGAAAGCAGTTTTTAAAAGGCAGAGGAAACAGATATAGCAGGGACAGGGGAGGGATTTTGCTGGATCCTCAGCAAAATCTGGACGTAAGAATCACTCTTCCAAACCTGATTTTGAACAAAGAATTAGAGGGAGTGGGGAGTGATCATAAGATGCACAGCAGGTGTAAAGCAAGGTGACCGATGCAGAAGGAAATGGTGCAGAGGGGATAAGGAAGTCTGCCCGGGCCCAGGTGGGAGCTGTGAAAGGAGCTGGAGGAGCACAGGAGCACACCTTCCCCTGTGCACTTGGGCAGGAATGCAGGGGCAGGTGGACTTGGGTTGGGAGGTGACAATAGGAAGAAGAATTGAAGAAAAGGTTATTGTAGGGGTTACTGGGGTCGTTACATGATGAAAGCCAAAGAGGTCGGACAGTGAGGTGAGGTCTGATGCAGACAGGAGCAAACTCTCAGCAACAGAACAGACCAGAGACTGCACAGCAGGAAACCCAACAGGGACGTGAGAAGCATAAGAACTGCCCAGCCAGCCAGACTCCGTTCACAGTGTGACTTGCTTCCTCTCCTCCAAGCATAGCATCTATGCTATGAATAGAGTAGAATAAGAGTCTGTAAATGAATAGAGTCTATTAAACATCATAAGACCAGTTATGCAATGTAGCTCCCACTTCTGGGAGGTCTGTGTGGGTCTTCCTAGCCCTGAAGCCCATTAGACACTATATTCCTGCATTCATTCAGTCCGCAAGAACTTAAACACGTATTATCGGCCGGTAGTTAGATGCTAGACCCATAATAATAAAGAAAAGTATCCCTACCTTTAAATACCAGGCTCAAATACCTGGATTAGAGAATGGAAATTTTGGCAGCTGCCCCTAGATTAGGCTAAATAATTATTTACATAAAGACATTTACTAAGGACCTGGTGTTGGGCTCAGATGAACATACCCCCATGTTTTCTTTTGGGCAATGTTGTGGGGCCTCATGCAGCCACACACAAACCCTTTCCCCCTGCTCCTCTTCCTCCTCTCCTTCTGAGACAAAGATGCAAAGGATCTGCAAGCCCCAGTCCCCAAAAGTCTGTGCCAAAAGACCCTAACTTTCCAGGCAACCTGTGGAATGTGCCCACCCCTCACCGGCCCATATAAAAGTGGTCTCTAACTGCCCCCAGGGGCAGATGCCACCTTCGCACTACCAAGGCAGGTCACCTTCCCCTTTCAATAAACTCGGCCTGAACATCTCCACTGCAGCCTCATCCCTGGGTACCTTTATACCTTCCATTCAGTAATGTTGTCATCTCCAGAATATACTTGTAAACATTTCATTCATTCAGTTCTGTTTCTAGCTGTAAGCAACCTGGCACAGTAGGATACAGGGCATAGAATTTGAGTCTTCTTATCAATGGTAGAGGGACAGAGGAAGAGGGCCAGTTAGGCCTTCACTGCAGAAGGCGAGGTAAGAGGTGAGGAGTGTCTGAACTGGGACAGCAGAACCAGAGGGACACCGTAGTTTAAAGCAGAGATGCTCAGAGGGGGAATATGCAGTCAGACTGGGTGAAGAAAGACGTGTCTTGAAGATGACTCGAAATTTCTGCATTGAGTGTCTCTATGAATTGTGGTGCCACTGGCAAGTTGAGAAAAACAGAGAGAATGATAAAGGAGAGGATAAAGAGCTCAGTATGAGACAGTAGAGTGTGGGTGCTCTGGCTCTAATTTCAGGAGAAAGTTCTAGACTGGAGATATCCCAGTCATGGGAATCTGGGCATTGCAGAGAAGGAGCACATGGTAACTTCAAGATGGAGGGGCTAGACTGAGGCCTCTATCTTCCCTTTTCTCTTCTCTAGAAAAGACAGGCCAGGCAGCAGTGGGCACTTAGTATAAAAAGCTTCTCCTTAACCAAAGGGACTTAGAAATACACAAAGAAAGTGCACAAAGGAGAAAAATGTAAGCTAGCTAGAAGTCATTTTTTTAAATTTTATTTTCCTTTCCCAGGTATTACCCGAATCTTGCTTTTACTTTAAGTAAATATTTCCCTTCTTGCTTTACAGATGAGAATATAAGACCCAGACCCAATGATGACCACCCAGATATTCACTATGAACACTGGTTGGGATCATGAAACTCCTCTAGCCAATGAACCCCTGCATCAGAAAGAGGAGGGAAAGAGACAGCCCAGGGTGACTGCAATGACCTTATTTCTTTCTATGGGTGCCTCAAAAAAGAAAAAAGCACACACACACACACACAAGTAAACAAAGAAAAACAGAATAAAACCTTGCAATGTTTTTAAACATTCCACAGTGCCAGACTCCAATGCTATTCTCCCCTCCCCCACCCTCTGTGTAAAAAAGGAGACATTAAAACAGTGGGGGATTCAACTGTTTTCTCATCATTTTCTCATTGGTTGACTGAGTCCAATAGAGTCAGAACCTAGACTTTCATTTTCTCTTTTAC
The DNA here is from genome assembly GCA_963573935.1 of Arctocebus calabarensis. Taxonomy (NCBI): domain Eukaryota; kingdom Metazoa; phylum Chordata; class Mammalia; order Primates; family Lorisidae; genus Arctocebus; species Arctocebus calabarensis. The sequence continues at coordinate 16,329 of CAUYON010106990.1, forward strand.
AGCAAAACTTCCTTAGGTTTTGGTCAGGAGAGATGGTAGACAAACTTTTCAGGTTTTCTGTTACAGTAATTTCCCTATCAGTGGTTTAAATAGTAGCCCCAGTACAAGCAAGGTAAACTGTAGATGCCAAATATTCTCTGCTATAATCCCATTCGTGCATAGACATTCTTGTGTGTTTCCTGCAACCTCCATTGTTTTCCCACATGGAAACTGCCATCCCATTCACAAATCCAAGGGCCTGAGATAAAGAAAAAAACAAAACAAAATAAAAAAACCTATCTCTGATTCCAGTTCCACCTCTAGTGTTTAATGGGTATTGATTTGAGAAATTCCCTTCAACTCAGGGGCTCAATTTCCTCATCTGTCAAGTTAGAACTTTAGACTAAATCATTTCTAAGATCTGTTCTTCCTCTGACATTGTATGAGGTTCCAACAGATAAGACATTTAGCCTGAAGTACAGTTTTCTGGAAATTAAGATGTTGTATAATTAAGAATTTGCTGTGTCTTAGGTTCCTGGGACAGAAGCCTTGGAATTTTACAAAAAATAAGAGTGTCTTTCTTATTCAGAGTGAGTCCTTGAACTATACCCAAGTATAAGTTAAGGAGAAGACTCTAGAGCAGGGCTAGTTCTGTGAGAAAGATGAGCCATGTGACTAAAGGGTTGGGGCTTTGGGCCATAGGTCCAAAGGGAGGAAAGCTGGAAACTGACTTCATTCATGTGGCCAGTGATTTGCTCAATCATGTATATGAAACCCCAGTTAAAGTCTTGGTGAGCTTTCTGGTTGGGGAACATATTGATGTGCCAAGAGGGAGATGTGTACTGACAGAGGAGTGGGTACAGAAGCTCCACATTCAAAACCCTTCCAGACCTCACCCAATGTGTCTGTTCAGTTGGCTAGTCCTGAATTGTATCCTGTATGATAACATTATAATTCTAGGTATGATACTTTAATGAGTTCTATGAATTGAATTGTTCAGCAAATCATCTAAATTGAGAGGATTATGTGAAGCCCCCACCTTCAGAATTTATAGTCAATTAGTCATAAATGAAATTGCCTGGGAACCCCTGAACTTGTACCTGGCACCTGAAATGAGTACAGTCTTACTGGGAACTGTGGCCTTAACCTGTGGAGATAACGCTCACTCCAATGTTTAGTGTTGGACTTGACTTAAAATATTACATATAATGTGCCTATTGGATAATAATTATAATTTATATATGTTCCTAGCAAAATGAATGGACTTCATACACCTCTACAAGTGTTCCCTGGTTTATGGTAAGTGGGGTTTTAAAATCATGGTTATGCAGGTCTTATAAAATGACAAAAATATTCTGAGATGTCAAAGAGGACACATTCTTCTACACCAGCACTTCCTAACAGGGCTTTTAAAAGGAACATTTCCCTGCTCTATTAAGCAATTGTTACAAAGTCTGAAAAAATTTCTGGGGGACAGCTGTCATTATTCAGGTGTTGACTAAATCCCTGCCTAATATACCATCTCTTTAACAACCACTCTGCTGGTTTTACTTTTATCGTTCTTAAACAATTCAAATGTTGGTCATCCTGAAAGTTCATTTCTTTTTTTTTTTTTTTCCCTTCGTACAGGCACAGGGAACAGACTTGAAATCACTGACATAAACTCGCCCAAAACGGATTTAAGAATGTCTTTTTGTTCCATTGCAATTCAATCTCCTTCCCTATGCAGCTATAACTGTTTTTTTTAATTCATTATAAACAGAAGGAAAAATGGATTCTAAAACTCTTTGGGGAATGATCAATTAAGTTGTAGAGCTGTTCCCATCCTCTATGACCCAGTAAAAGACCAGAGTCTCACCTCCATGGTACTCAGCCTCCATGTTCCTAAGAGACATCTTGGGGGATGCTTGATCTTGTTGCAGCATCTTAGCATCCTCCCCCAGAGATTCAGAACCAGTAATTCCAAGTTAGGTCCATAAACCTGCATGACTCAACCCTTCCAGGTAATCTGACACAGGTGATCTGCAGAAACACCAAGAAACGCTTTCTCCTGCTTTTCCCCATAGGTCATCATGGGCACAGAGCCAACACGTGCTGTCCAAGCTGACTGTGTTAATGGACTTAAAATGAAAACACACATTGGATCCTGCAGAAGATCTGTGACATGGTGTTAATGAGTGGTGAGTAATCATCACTGGTGATTTGCTATAAAAACTAATCTAAAGCTCCTTAATGCTGAACATGCCAATCAAGACCAACTGATCGGGGTTTGTTTTTTCATTTGGAAAAAGGTCAAGCAGCTGCCCGTTTGCTTTTTCTCTCCCCAGGGCCGTTTTTGGAAGTTCATCTGCTCTAAACAGCTGCTTGCAAGTAAAATTGATCCTTGCAGAAAAATGACTGTGGGACCACACTCCAGAGGTGACATATGTTAAAACTTGTTTTTTATTTTTTTCCTTTTCTTTGATGGAAATGAATAGTAGTCTCTCCTTTCAGTAATTTAAAGTCCAGGGTTTAAAAAGTATTTTTATGATAATCACCAAATTCCTCTAAAATATGATGTTTATAAATGCTCTTTTTAGTCATTGTTGACACATATTTATATAACACTGTTAGTATAAATCAAGGAACTCACTTCATTTATTCATTCAGTATTTTGTCATTTACAAAGTTCACTTACATCTATCATGGTCTTCATTACAAGCCTTCAAACTGGCAAGGCATATACTATTATCCCAGGACAGATAGTATTAAACACAGATATAGATGAAGGATATAGGATATGTTCAAATTTTAACTCCCCTATTTATTTGCTACATGGTTTTGGGCAACTTACTCTTCTTATGCCTCAGTTTCCTCATCTATAGAATGAAAATAATAGTTCCTACCTGAGAGTGTTGTTTTAAGGATTAAAAAGTTAACATTTCTAAGTGCCTAGAACACAGTGAGCTCTATTAAAAAGTTTGTGAAATAAAACTTAATTCAACAATCATTTGAGAGCTCACATGTCATAACAAGGGTATGGAAATATGAGATTCATACCACAGTTCTTGTCCTCCAGAAACTCTCAGATTTCTTATCTCTGTTTAAAAAATTAAACAACCATAGGACAATTTCTTATGTATCATAAGAGAGAAGTGGGGGCACATTGGACAAGGGGAAAGGAAGGGAAAGAGGTGACAGCAGGTGATATCACAGGGCAAAGTATTAAAAGATTAGCAGAAATTTTCCAGAAAATCAAGAAATGGAAGAGGGAGAGAGTAGAATTTCAGGCCAAGAGTGCAATATTCATGAATAATAATATTTCCATATCTTTTCTGTCTATTATATGCAAGAACTGTGATAAAAAATTACCTATATTTTATTAAATTCTGACGATAGTATTTCAAGGCTTCTGTCCTCACTGTTATCATTTTAAAAATTAAGAACATGAGACTTAGAAAGTTTTGTAGTGTATTACTCAAAGAAAATATACTGAAAGTGGCAGAGCCCATCTGCCTCCAAGATTGATGCTATGCAGGCTATTTCTAAGACACTCCTCAGATATAGAGACAAAAGTCAAGTACTTGTAATTTGCATTTCCCTGATGATCAATGACATTGAGAATTTTTCACATATTTGTTGGCCACTTCTCTATGAAATGTTTCTGTTCATGTCTTTTGTCCCCTTTTTAATGGGGTTACTTATTTTTTTTCTTGCTGATTTGTTTGAGTTCTTGGTAGATTCTGGATATGAGCCCTTTTATCAGATGTATAGTTTGTGAATGAAGTATCTCAAGAATTGGAAAACAAACAATACATATACACTTTGACTACTTGGAACTAATTGATGGGCACACATAGACACAGGAAAAAATAAAAATCATTGGAAATCAAGAGGAGAGGGTAAAAATCTACCTAGCAGGTACAATGAGCACTAATGGTGTGATAGGCACACTTAAAGCCTTCATTAAAGCATTATAAAACTATACATGTAACAAAAACATTTGAATACATTAATATTTTGAAATTTAAAAAAAGTCAACATGGCACAATCCGGGATTTTGTAAAGAATGGAGAAGTTAAGGGAAGCGCTAGAACGGGTTGGAAGGTGAAGAGAAAGCATTTAATGCACTGATTTTGAGCATGTTGATATTCTGAGAAATCAGTAGAGAGAGAGCATGAAAATATCAGTCTTAGTTGTAGATATTGATGCAGTATCCTACAAAAGAAAAGTTGACTAGCTTAAAACGAATGAACAGCCAGCTCTTGCTCTGAACAAAGACAATGAACAGGGACACAGAGGCAAGCTCATATACCATACAAAGGATAAGACAGTTGAAGTCTTATCCTCATAAAGTCTTTCCCCAGGCCAGTATCTTCCAGTGTTTTTCCAGTTCTTTCTTTGAGGAGTTTTATCGTCTCATGCCTTAAATTTAAGTTCTTTATCCATCTCGAATCAATCTTTGTGAGGGGAGAAAGGTGAGCATTCAGTTTCAGTCTTTTACATACGGATATCCAATTCTCCCAGCACCATTTATTGAATAGGGACTCTTTCCCCCGGTGAACACTCTTGTTTAGTTTATCAAAGATTAGATAGCTGTAAGTTTTTGGTTTCATTCCCAGGTTTTCTATACGATTCCAAGTATCTATGTCTCTATTTTTGTGCCAGTACCATGCTGTCTTTACCACTATGGCCTTGTAATACAGCCTAAAATCTGGTATGGAGATACCCCCAACTTTATTTTTATTACTAAGAACTGTCTTAGCTATACGGGGTCTTTTCTGGTTCCATACAAAACACAGAATCATTTTTTGCAGTAGGTCTTGAAAGTAGGATGTTGGTATTTTAATAGGGATGGCGTTGAATCAGTAAATTGCTCTGGGAAGTACATTTTAACAATGTTGATTCTTCCCAGCCATGAGCATGGTATGGTCTTCCATTTATTAAAGTTCTCTACTATCCCCTGGCTCGGCACCTGTGGCTCAGGGGGCTAAGGCGCCAGCCACGTACACCTGAGCTGGTGGGTTCGAATCCAATCCAGGCCTGCCAAACAACAATGCCGGCTGCAAGTAAAAAAAAAAAAAATGGCCGGGCGTTGTGATGGGTGCCTATAGTACCAGCTACTTGGGAGGCGGAAGCAGGAGACTCGCTCCAACCCAGGAATTGGAGGTTGCTGTGAGCTGTGAGGCCACAGCACTCTATCCAGGGTGATAGCTCGAGGCTGTCTCAAAAAAAAAAAAAGAAGAAAAGAAAGAAAGAAAGAAAAGAAAAAGAAAAAGTAGCTTATGAACAAGATCAAAAGACAACTCCTGAATGGATTCTAAATTGGCTTGTAACTGATTCTAGAACTAAGACAAAGTAGTTTTGTTTATGTTTAGTATAACATACCATCCAATTTATAAGTTT
>CAUYON010106992.1:0-30645 GCA_963573935.1 Arctocebus calabarensis
GGCCTCTGCCTATACCACACACCCAACAGCTGCTCATTCAGCTGAATCAGAGTGTATGAGGGTGGGGCCCAACAATCTGTTTCAACAAGCCCTCCAGCTAATTGTATGCTCTCTTAAGCTTTGAGAAATACCAAACTAGAGCACTGTATACATTAAAGAATACACAAGAAAAGCAGACTCAGCCTACATTAAACCATTTGTTTCCTATTACTGAACTCCGACATTTTTCAAGAAACTCAAGCCAACTGTCTTGACTTCCTCAAATAACTTCTATCAAGTGTAAGCAACAATACTCCTTGGAAGGGGACATCACTCATAAAAAATAAAAACAGACAACTATCTCTTTCTCATTGCGAAGAAATGATCAGACATAAGTCATTCAGATATATCCCAACACTGAGGAAATGAGTGGAATATATATATATACCATATACTACTAATTCATTTTAAAAAATGAACTTAAATTTATATTCTCCACTTAGTAAATTTCACATGTACCCTTGTAAGATGTCTTAACAAAATAACTAAGAAAATGCCATGAAGGCTATGATAACCAGTTTGATGAAAATATTTCAAATTGTATATAAAACCAGCACATTGTACCCCATGATTGCACTAATGTACACAGCTATGATTTAATAAAAAAATATATTCAAAAAAATAATGAACTAATACCTCTTGTATTAACTTGGATAAAACTGGAGACTACTATTCTAAATGAAGTATCACAAGATTGGAGATACAAACACCTCATTTACTCACTATTAAATTGGAACTAATTGATCGACACTTATGTGCATTCATTACAATAATAGCCATTGGAAATCAAGCAGATGGGAAGGGGGGAGAGGAGGTGCATAAACTCACATTTAACAGATGCTATGCACATTATCTGTGAGGTGGGCACCCTTACAACTTTGGCTCAAACTACAAAAATAATTGATGTAACCAAAACATTGTATCCCCGTTATATTCTGAAATTTTAAAAAGGAGAAAAAAAGAAAATCTATATTCAAAGAGATATCATGGCCTTGGGGAATCATAAAAATGATTAGAAATTCACAAACTAACACCATGAATCCCCATCTCACTATAACTTGCATTAAACTTACATAAAAACACCACTTGTAGATTTTTATTTTCTGGAAAATAATGAATGTAGCCAAAAGGGACATGCTATGCCAACATCAAAGGCATTTCTGAATCATCTGGGGGAACCAAAGAAGTGCCTATTATATTCCAAGTCATTGTTTAATATTAATTGAAAAATCATAAAATGATCACATGATATAACAATAAAATTTTCTCTTTGCATTTGAAGAAAAAGTTAAGGGATAACTATCCCTTTTCATGAAATTACATGACTTTTCTTTATCATATTTAGATATAATCTCCAAAAGAAAACTTATGCTTGTGTCCATGTTAGTAGTGCCTTGCTGTTTAGGAGAGGGAAAGAGAGGGAGAGAACTGAGAATGATAAAACAATAAAAGCCAGGCACGGTGGCACATGTCTGTAATCCTACCACTCTGGGAGGCTGAGGTGGGAGCATCCCTTGAGCTCAGGAGTTCAAAACCAACCTGAGCAAGAGGGAGACCCTGCTCCCTCTAACAAAAACAGAAAAGTTAGCTGTGGCAGGCACCTGTAGTCCCAGCTTCCAAGGAGGATGAGGCAAGAAGATGGCTTGAACCTAAGAGTTTGAGGTTGCTGTGAGTTAGGCTGAAGCCGCGATTCTCTAACCTAAGCAATGGAGCTAGATTCTGTCTCTAACAACAACAACAATAATAATAAACAATAAAACAATAAACCATAAAATGATTACCACACTTTAAGGTGATCAACCTCTGAATTGTTTCATTTAGTACCTCACAGTGGTTGAAGAACCAGAGAGATGCTGAGAAGTCCACTGAGGAATTACTTTGGCCACCAAATTCGCGTCCAATTTGTCAAATGTTTGGTTTGGGAATAAATCTGAAAGTGACATGGTCAGTGCTTCACAGGCAGACAGTGCTCCCTGCTCAGAAACGGGCTTGGGTTCTGAGGCTCTGTGGTCGTTGGCTTAAAATCCTTAATAATTTAATCACTGAGTTTGTGTTTTGTAAATGAAGCTCCATTTGATAAGGGAACCTGTGCAGGGGGCTTGGAGCCCAGCATCACACCTTCTCCTGTTGGCCACCTCCTCATGTCCCCTGAGTGTTCCTCCGGCGACTGACTCCACCGCCCCGCTCAGTGACATCTGCTTTCTATTCCTGGCAGAGTTCTGGGCCCTGGGACAGGAAGAGTTAGGGCAAATCACTAGGCACCCGTGCGAGGGCACCCGTGCGAGTGCACCCTTGTCCTGGGGACATCCCCATGCCGACAGAAGTATGACATGAAATAGGAAATAAAGGTGTCATGACTGCTTAAGAGGAAAACTGTGGAAAGAAGGACAACATTTGTGTCCTGGTGTCAGAAAGGGGTCAGGGGGCAAATTTTCATTTCTCACGGTCCTCACACATCTCACATGTTATGTTCCCACATGTGACTATGAGCCGGGATGAAACAGAAGAACAAAGAAAAGGGACAAGAAGAAGTTGGAGAATTAATGGGATCCACATAAGGAGAATGAGGAGATAATAAGCATTCAGACATTACAATTTTTTATAATTGGAGCTGGGTGCAGTGGCTTATGCCCATAATCCTAGCACTCTGGGAGGCAGAGGCAGGTGGACTGCTTGAGCTCAGAAATGCAAGACCAGCCTGAGCAAGAGCAAGACCTTGTCTCTACTAAAAATAGAAAAACCAGACAGGCGTTGTGGTGGCCACCTATAGTTCCACCTACTTGGGAGGCTGAGGCAGGAGGATTGCTCAAGCCCAGGAGTTTGGGTCGCTGTGAGATATGATGCCACAGCACATTACCCAGGGTGACAGTGAGACTCCGTCTCAATAAATAATATAAATAAATAAAATAAACAAACAGATCAGACAGACTCTTCTAAATAAATGGTTTATTTCTTTCTGATCAAAAAGTAAGACATATAAACCATTCAGATACAGTGAGATGTTAGAGATGTGATTGGAAAGCTATGTTCAAAGAAGTATCACAGATCAGTACCAGCACATTTCAGTTCCATCGAGTGCTACCTTCTCTGTGTTTGAATCAGGGACTTCAGACACTTTGAACCTGAGTTTACAATGTCAGAACCACTGCTTGAAGAGTCTAAACACAATGCAGGTTCACACGTGGGGAGATCATTACTTTTTAACCTCATTCACCACCTCCAGTTTTACCAAAGGATATCTTTTGTTTTCCAGCACTTTAGCCTGCCAGGGGATGACGTTGTCTAAACCCATTTTCAATGTTTTCTTTTTAACAGTTAATATATTTCCAGGATGCAAGTCCATTCCTTTCTAAAAGGTTCCTAGGACACCCATTGAAAAGTCAAAAGCAATGAACTAAAAGGGATTGCTATTTTGTTGGAGAAGAACGACACCCTTTGTATTGAAGTGGGGAGTTACAGACTGTGGTCGCCCTCTGCACACTGTCTCTTTGTCAAGTCATACATGCTGGAGAAAAAAATGATACAGATGGGAAAATATTGTGCACTGTCAGATCTTGGAAACAGCCAAAGGATTTTTCCTCACCAATGTCTTGTCGATGACTTTCACATTCTGGCACCCTGAAAAAATAATGCATACATTTAATATGAAATGAATGCAATAATAATCAGGCAGGTAATCGTTTTCCCAAGGAATGTAAAATTTGACAAATGTAAGGTTTATGATTCAAGGTAGACTTGCCAAATCTTATGTGGCATGAGACCATTTTTATTACCTAAACAGCCCTTAACACAAGATGACTGGCACGTATTTTTATTAACACAAAGAGTATATTCTTTCTGCCACGTTTAATAGAGAGTCAGTGGCTGAAAGCTCTCTTTTAGGATATGTGTGTAGCAAATTAAAATGCCTAGTGAGGATTCACAGAATGGCATTCTTCTCACTGAGGCTCTGTCTGCAGAGACCCAACACAATGGTGAGTGGAACATTTATCTGGGGAGTTCTGTCTATGCAGCAATCTGGATCATATGAACTATAGAAAAGTATGGGCTACCCCCAAATGGGGTAGTTAATAATTAAATTGAGACTATTCTTTGCAGCCAGGGCTACATTCTGAATCCAATTCAAAACAGTCAGTAATAATAACAGCATAGCTTATTTGCCACATGCTTATCTATTCATTCTTTCAACACATATTTATTACTAGTGTGCCAGGCACTGCTTTAGGCACTGAAAATACTTCATGCATCTTACATTTTAGATAATGCATAATTCATGTAATTTAAAAAGTGGTTTCTATGATAGATGCTATATAGAAGATGAGAGGTGCCAATAGCAAAGAATGAAAAAAAAATTGAAAAAGAAAACTAGACGTTGAACAGATGGATGGAGGATGGACTGTTATTGCAAACAGAGTAATCAATGTGAGACACTTTCAGAAAGTACATGCAGAACGTGAGGAAGTTGTTCACATAGCTGGGAAGCTTGGTGAAGAGCATCCAGGCAGAGGGACAAGGAGAGGCAAAAGTTCCAACGTGGAAACACGTCTGACATAGACAAGTGACCTCAGGGAGGGACATGTGGCCTGGGGGGGAGTGAGGAAGGGTGACAGAAGGGGATCAGAGAGATAAGAAAGATAAGTGGAGTCAAACCACAGGTGGCCTTGAAAGCCACTGCCAAGATATTGGCTTTGACTTTGTGTAAACCAAGAGCCATAGGAGGGTGCTGATCGTGAAGGGTAATGTGGTCTGAATGCATTTTTAGGAGGCTCATTCTGGCTGCCATGATCAGAGTAGACCTGGGAGAGAAGAGGCAGTTGAGAACATGGGGGCAGACCACAATATTCATAGGAGAGAGATAATAAGAGCTCCAGTGAGGCCAGATTTTGATTGTATTTTAAAGACAGAGCCCCTGTGGATGTAAGGGTGTGAAAGCAAAGGAAGAGTCAAGAATGACTCAAGATGTTTGACCTGAGCAACTGAAATTATGGGGTTCACGGGAGTGGAGATTGGAGAGCCTGCAGGGAGAACAAAGTGTAATGGGGAACGTTAGCCCCTTAGGTTAGAACAGGTGGAACATGAGGCATGCCTGAGACATTCAAGTGGGGGTGTTGACTAGCCGGTTAAGATTTACGTGTTCATGTGTCATCAGGTAAGAACTAACATGAGGTAGTAGCCACCCTTAAGTACTCCTCCACTCCAGAATATTCCTAATGAGGCTGTCAAAGTTAGAGGCTAAATGACTTCTATAGACTCACGCTGTAGAGTTTCTCAGTTCAAAGATAGCTCTGTGCTGGAGCTGTAAATACAGGGTCAATTTCAAATGTAATATGCCCTATATGATTCCACTCTCTTCCCCTTCTGATTCACTTCTCCCCACCAAGGAGCCTGCCTTACCAACCACAGAAGGAAAAGACAGTTGTAAATGAGAGTGGCGAGCCTTACCACTCAGAGCCATGGCCAACCGGAATTCTTCCTTTAGTAGCTCAAGGATATCATGGACACCTTTCTCCCCCTAACCAAGCAAAAGATAAAGAACTCTTGGGTAAGTCAGTGTGACTTGTTTCATTAATTTGTTTCACTGTCCAGTCACCCTGTTTTATACATTCATCTCTTTGTCCAATTACCTGGAAAGCCAAGCCCCATATGATTGGTCTCCCCACAAACACAGCCCTGGCACCCAGGGCCAGAGCTTTCAGAACATCAGTGCCTTTCCGCACACCTCCATCCAGAAAGACTTCTACCTTCCCTTCCACAGCCTCCACAATTTCTGGCAGGGCATCAATCTGGGAGAGAAGAGGGCAATAATGTGACATGATTGGCATTGAATTGTTACCATGTATTAAACTCCACCTCCTCAAATCACCAATGTGTCTAACTAAGGCTTAGAGTTAAAGAAACTGATAGGTTTAAGGTCTTCAAATAAAGTTATTTCTTTCTGAAAGAAAAGAGGTACAAAGGCTAGAAACTAGAAAAACAACCAAATTTTGACTTAAGAGGCTTACGTTTTTTTCAAAATCCCAGGATGCTTTTCCCATTCCAGACATTCCAATTCAAAGGTCATAATAAAAAAAATTAGAAATATAAATTTAAAACACTCAAACTTTTGTGCTTACTTCAGCAGCACATATACTAAAACACTCAAACTTTTATAGCTATATCTTACAAAATGCATAAAAGTAAATAACATATTTTATTGATATAAATTATCTTAACATTGTTCATTACAAATCAGTTGTTAAAATCTATACTCAAATAATAGTGCAAGCAGTGGTGTACACAAAGTACAGACATAGCTATAAAACTTCAACTCTGATTTTCATCCAACATTTTTTCCATCTAGCCATACATTACAGAACTTTCTGTGAAAATATTTTTCTTACTTTTATTTTAATTTTTATTACAAAGTTTTAAGGGGGTACATATGTATTTGTGTACCAATTTGGGGGTTCCATAGATCACTTCTGAAATGCCTTGATTCACAGCAATAAGTGTGCCCATCACCCAAATAGTGTGCACTGTACCCATTAGATAGGTGCTTGCCCCCTCCTTTTGCTCCTGCTTGATTTCCACTAAGTTCCTCTGGGCACATGAGTGCTCATCGGTTAGTTTCAGTTTAATAGTGTGTACATGTGGTATTTTTTTTCCAATCTTATGATACTTTACTTAGGATAATGGTCTCTAGTACCATTTAAATTGTTGCAAAATGCTTTTTTTTTTTTTTTTAAAGCCTGAGTAGTACTTCATGATATACATATACTACATTTTGTTAATACACTCATGAATTGATGGGCATTTGGCTTGATTCTACATCTTTGCAATTGTGAATTGTGCAGCAATAAACATTTCAGAGTAGGTATCTTCTTGATAAAATGATTTTTTTTTTCCTTTCGGTAGATACCCAGTAGTGGGATTACTGGACAAACAGCAGGTCTACTTTTAATTCTTTAAGCATCTCTATACTGTTTTCCATAGAGGTTGTACTAACTTGCAGTCCCACCAACAGGGTAGACCATATGCACCGTGAAAGCCTTTGTCTTCATTGACAATTAATGGTGGGCTCGGATTAACACTAGAGAATCAAGATCTTCATGGAGGTTCATCTGGTAGATTGCATTATTGTTTCTGGTCCTTTACACATCTCAAAACCCATTTCCTTTCCAAGGTAACTTCACAATTTCTCTCTCAAAAAGGAACAGAGCGATTTGCCCATTCCTTCATTTTGACCTTGGCTGTGCCATCCACTTTGGCTAACAACACATGAGCAGAGATTGCAGAATGTCACTTCTGAGCACAGGACTTAAGCAACCTCATATACTCCTACTTATTCTTTTGCACCTTTCCATTGCCATGAGAAGAGCATCGCCCAAGTAATGTTTCCCCTTCAGCCTTGGCCATAGGATAAATATTTAAGAAACAGATCTATCACAGCCAAACCCAGCTGGACCTGAAAGTTGGAGAACAGCCACCCAGATAGTATCAAGCCTAGATCACCAGACAACTAGTTGACACAAACTTTCATGGGAGTCAATGATTGTTGATTTAAATCACTGAATGTGGGATCATTTGTTTAATAGCATCATGTACCAATAGGTGACACAATTGGTTACTACAATGTATCTTTGCATTTGAGAACAGAAACAATTCACAATATAACCTAAAGGCCAAAATCTGTAGAAATTATCCACATTCATCCCAAAATGTTAAAATACAAAATTAAGTCCAGTTCCTATTTAAAAATGTATAATGAAGAAGCCACCCTATGCTTAAGTACACATTTTCCAGAAATAATTACCCTGAAATCTCTTAAAGGCTTTCCCACTTCTCCTCTAAAATTTTACAGGCTCAACTTAAAGAGAGTTTTATGTAAAAGGCTGAAGAGCAAACACAAGTACAGATTTAGAGGAAGTGAAGGCAGCACTTGGCAGGTGCCCCTGAATGTTTGGCAGGTAATGTGATTTTCCCCCTTTCCTTTCGGCTTTTCTGCCTTGCCAAACATGCTTTGGATCCATTTACATATGTCCCCTTACCTATACATAGTCCTCCTTTTACATTCAGGAGAGTTACATCAACATATAAATGCTACAATTTCCAAGGTATGATGCAAGCCATAATTAACCATACTTCCCCATTTGAAACCAGAACCAAAGAAAAATATTAGCTAGCTTGGGTTCAATACACGTTTTCAAAGTCAGGCAAATCTAGTCTGTTTAGGTTATTTCCAATTCCCAACCTGGCCTAAAAGTAAACTAGTAAGGATACTTAAAATGTGAATCCTGGGTTAAAAACTAGAGCCCACGTTGGCGTTTCATGTGTCAATGGACAAGATTGTTTTATCCACTGCTGAGCATTTCTTTCATCCCCTTTTTTTCCTCTCAGTAGCTGAGGTGTTACTAGGCATATATTATGCAAAATAATTCTGATTGAAGAAGATTAGACAAATAAATATAATAGACAGTAATGGGTCTGTTTCTGTTTCTTTTTTAGTTTGCTACTAATCTGTGAGATCATTCCTTTCAGTTGTTACTTCCTGGGGGCTTCTTTAGACAATTGTGGGGTTAACCTCCCTGGAGTTAGTCTCCAGGAAAATATGGTAAGATCCTTGTAAACTGTGTCTCCTTCCTTAGAAACGCTATCTGCGTTCACTGATTTGTCAAACACTGTACAGAGGAACTGGCATATTCAAGGCACAAATGCCAGGCAGGTTAAGGGATGTACAGAGTCCCACAGTGACCTGACCCTCAAATAAAATCCTCTTTCTCCTTCCTGTTCAAGGCACACTCTTCCTGGATGCTCTCTGTCCCACTGCCCTGCCCCACTCGGCCCTTAAACAAAATTTATACTCACAGGAAATTCTCACATTTCCACCTTCCCATAGCGCCCCTTATTTCTATTTATTTATTTATTTTTAGAGACAAAGTCTCACTTTGTTGCCCCCAGTAGAGTGCTGTGGCATCACAGCTCACAGCAACCTCCAGCTCTTGGGCTTAGGCAATTCTCTTGCCTCAGCATCCTGAATAACTGGGAGCACCCATTATTTCTGACATGTTAAATATGCAAACCTTTATTTATATTACAGCAATTAAACATAAACAAATGCCAATTAAAAACAGAGCTGCTTACTTAAGGATGAAGGAAACAGTCCAAGCCACTGTCCATACATCCTCCCCCGTTTCTTTATCCCATCCCACCCCATCACAGTTCACCAGGCAGCCCTGGGTGGTTTCTATTGGGCACACTTAGAAAAATCACATGTTTGGGTGGCACCTGTGGCTCAGTGAATAGGGCGCCAGCCCCATATACCAAGGGTGGTGGGTTCAAACACAGCTCCAGCCAAACTGCAACAAAAAAATAGTTGGGTGTTTTAGCAGCCACCTGTAGTCCCAGCTACTTGGGAGGCTGAGGCAAGAGAATCATCTAAGCTTAGGATTTGAGCACTCGACTGAGGGTGATAAAGTGAGACTCTGTCTCAACAACAAAAAAAGAAAACAAAAATCACCTGTTCATATATTTGCAAATGCAAAAATGGCTGCAATGATTTCCCATTTTATCTTCCTTTCCTTGTAGTGACGTGGGGGAAGGGTGTGTTGTTTAAGAGAGGAGGAGTCTGTTCCCCATCCCTTGAAGCTGAATTGGCCTGTGCCTTGCTTTTGTCAATAAAATGGGCGAGAAGCAACAGTGTGCCCCTCATAAACCTAGATCTAAAGAGGTTTTGCATGCTTCCCTCACACTTTAGGAAATGTGTCACCTCAGGAGAAGATGCCCACCTGCATGCTATGAGATAGGAGATAGTGCAGAACCATCCTGCTGAGCTGATCCAGCCCCAGGCTGTCCCAGGGTATATAGCCGTGGCCCACAGATCCCTGTGGGTGAGCTGGGCCAAGACCAGAAATGCCTCCAGAGAGCTCATCCCAGATCACCAACCCACAAAACTGCAAAATGAAATAATGCCTATTGCTTTTCAGCCGGTAAGTTTCAGAGTGGTTTGTTACACACCAATAGACAACTGACACATTAAGTGTTTCTTAAAGTCAGAATTGCATTGAACCCTTTTTAAGAAAAAAAGTAAAATCTCTCAGTTGACACACCACGCCCAAGGACTCAATCTAAGGAACACTGACTGACCCAAATGCTTTTGTCTATGAAACATTTTGCAGTTGGGAATATTCCCGAAAAAGGACATCTCATTTTTAAGCATGAGAAAGTTTGGCTTCACTTAGCATCCAAATGAAAATGTGAAATTTAAAAAAAAAAAAAAAAACTTACTCCTACAATTCAATCACTGCAGAGACTGTCTTTAGATCTCAGTTTAAGAATATTTAATGTCAGGAATTTTAGAATTCAATTTGATTCTATCCCATTATTCTCTAATTAATTCAAGGCCAATCTGGGTCACATTATTGCCAAAGACAAGAATTTTAACATGACCTTATTGTTTAATTCCTTTAGGGTAGAGAAGAGGTCTGGCAGCTGTTTTCAGAAACTGTGCCTTAAGATGAACTGAAGTCAAATTAAATTCCTGTACTAAGACTCTCAGTGGTAAGTATTCCCCCACACAATGGAATTCTGTGATTTATTGAAATGGAGAAATCATACATTTCACTTCTCTTCTGAAAGCAACACAACACTTTGAAAATGCTCAAGATTAAAAGTCTGACTTGTTCACCGAGCTCTTACCCCTTGAGAAAGGCAAGACAAAGGCTGGAATCCAAATGGCTGGAATTGCCATTTCAGTGTCCCTCCCATGACATCACTGCCTCTGTGGCTCTGACCTAGGATATAACAGAACCCGCTGGTCTGCTCGTCCTCCTCCTGTGCATGGGCTGAAAAGCTTCATACCACGGGCTTTTTCAAGACTTGGCCACCCACTGCAAAACCCACAAGCTGAGGCAGAGACACCCTTCACCATAAACCAAACCTGTTCTCACATTTCTCTCACTCTCCTGAGCTTCTCACCATTCAAGGCTCTTTACCTCCAAAGCAGGAGGTCAAATTCAAGCTCATATCTCCTCCCGTGCATGCAGCATGCAAAGGGGAGGGTTATCGTTGTTGTAAAAACAGTCTCAGAGACCACAACTCAAAAAGCCCTTTTAGATGTTTCCATATACCCTCAGCCAGAGGGAAATAAACCACACCATTTAGATATTTTTTTCCTTAAAATTTAGTTAGATTTGATTTCAGTGGATTTATATTTTATTTTTAGAAAATAAAATTTAGCCTGCACACTAGGTCTATGTCTTCATACACAAGTGGGGCATAAATCTGAGCAAAAGCCTTGAGCTCTGACCAACTTCCCCACCCTGCTCAGAGGAGCCTTCACTTTCCACCTCTATTTACTTGCAGGCAACATCTAATATCACCTAAAAAGACATGTCACTGGGAGTAAAGCTGAGTTGGAAAGGGTTGACAACTTCCAGTTTCACGATTTTAAATTCTTGACTATATAATTCTGCAGTGTACAAAGACTTGATTGGTTCCTATCATGAGAGCTTCAGGAAAAACTGCAAATGCAATATTGCACACCTAGTGTTCCCTGCCATCATCTTCTTCACAATTAAGACCCACAAAACTGGTATATGAGTGTAGTTAATTCAACCTGCTAGTCAGTTCAATGAATAGAATAATACCAAACTACTTGGCTAAATTATTTTTTTCTACTCTTCGCCCAGTTGTTTAGAGAAATTCAACTGGTTATCCCAGTTACAGCCATTCATGTCATAGCTATGACTGAACAGTCCTAATGAAAGTAGGGAAACAATATATGATGTAGGTCAGAGAGAAGTGGTTTATTTTGCTAGAAGCTAATTTATTTTGCTTATGTAAATCTAAAAATTACAGGTGAAAGTCACCTAAGAAATTATTAAATTGATATTTAGACTTTAAAAGTTGAGGAAACCAAGGTTCAGAGTGGAGATAATTCCTCTGGTCCTTAGCAGTGCAGATCCCCCATCTGTTTCCCTGATGACTAAATCATAGTAATCATGAAGGTCCCCCTCCTTTCTCTTGTTACACCAAATCCAATTTTTTCCATTGCCTACCCAGCAGCTCTCAAGTATTCAAGAATCTCTTCCCTTATCTATCCAGGCCAATGCATTTCCCAAGATACCCCACGCTCCCAACAGATACTGTAAACAAGGTTGATTACTTGCCATTCCCTAAGCACATCTCATTCTTTCCTGTTCCACATTTTCACTCACAACTCTTAAAAATAAGGGTTCACATGGGAAAGGAGCAGAGGAGGACGGGGTGCTGAGGATTGCTGCCTTCTGTACAAGAACCTGGGCTGAATCTCCATGGGGAGAGAGCACCAGGAACCAATTTGAACACCCCACCTGTGCTCCTGGTCCCCATTCTGGATCACGCGCCTGTGAAGTCTACCTCAGGCTACGTGTCTGATGCCATGAGTTTTGATCCATTTCTGGTCCCCCAATTCTAAATCTTAAAATCTGCCCCAGGGCCTCTGCTGATTTCCTTGACTTTGGGCCTTTGAGGGCCTACCTGCTCTCCATCACAGTTCTAACCCAGTCCCCACTGTTAGGCCAGTGTTAGTCCCATTTGTATCTAGATTCTGGGTTCTGCTTTGCCTAGCACAGTGTATGCAATATAAAAAAGCCAGAGATGCACCTTGGAATCTCCTGGACGACTGTAAATAATACTGGTGACTGTGCACTGACCACCTCCACCTCTGCAAGGATCCTGATGAATTGATCTGGAGTGTAGCCTGAACATCAGGAGACTTTAAAGACCCCCAGGGCATTCCAATGCACATCTCAGAGAGTTCACGGTCCAAAAGGGTTGCCACAGGGTTGCCTCTTTGCAGCCCCTTGCCCGTTCCCTGGGCCATGGGACTCCTTCCCCATTCCCCCACCCTCTCTCTGACACTCTGCAACCCTTCATGTCCACAGGAAATTCCAAACTGTACCTCCTCCTGTCTTCCTGTCACAATGTACCCATCATCTCAAACTCTACCAAAGTCTTTGGTAAGCCCTACAACTCTGTTAGCTCATCTTCTTTGGACTCTGATGCAATAATCTTTTTTTTCTGTACATCTAGAATCTTTGCATTATGCCTACTGCTAAACCTATGAAGACAAGAATAACCCTGCCCACCAAGTGCCTTGTTATTTTATAGACTTTTGTATGTTTACAAACAAATGCATTGGGCTAACTAAACATAAATGTAGTAGTTAATTTAGGTAGTTGTACCCCATCAAATTCAAAATCCAAGATGTCATATATTCACATATATTTCACATTGAGTGATCACACAAAAATATGCACACAGACATAGAGATGGTCAGAACCGTGATGGCAAAGGGAACTCTAGAGTGAAATCTCAGCATTTGCCAAAACTCACAGTGGCTGGCACCCCATCAAGTTGTCGAGCCCCATGGTTCGACACCAAGATCCCATCCAAACCGTGTTTAACTGCCTCCCTGGCATCATCACCTGCAAAGAGCAAAACAGAAAGACAGACGTGTTATGGAAACTGCATCTTTACAGAACGCATGAGTTCAGAATCTCAGCATCCCAGTCACCATGAGGCTGACCCCCCCCCACACACACACATATGCTTGCTCAATACTCGCAACTTAAAAACATACCCAAAGGTTAGGTATGGAATATTAGTGGTAGTAATAGCTTATTTGAAATAAAAGTTAGCACTTGTAACAATCTGTGAAATAAAATTATCAATATATTCTATATTGACATAAAGTTTAAAAATGTATCTTTATAAGGTTGCTAAAAATTTGTTTCAATTCATATGATCACCCAAGTTCTCAGCAGAATCATTCCTGTGCAATACAGATGGCATAAAAAATATATAAACATCGAGCACTTTAAGTGTAACAGGCAACAAACAAATCTATTTCAAAAACATTCTTTAAGGGGTGGCACCTGTGGCTCAAAGGAGTAGAACCCCGGCCCTATATACCGGAGGTGGTGGATTCAAACCTGGCCCTGGCCAAAAACTGAAAAAAAAAAAAAAATCTTTAATATCAAGTTTTATAATTTCAGTAGCTATTTTAAGTTACATTGCTCTATAATGAAATTTGCTTTACCCATTAAAATATGTCATAAAAGATAAAATTCTATGCTAGTTTCCAATCATGCTTTTTGATTATCCAAAAGTTCAGTATTTAAACAGATTAATATTCTCTAAATTAACTTAATTTAGATGTTGGAACTCCAACATGTTAAAAATTATTTTAAATTCTATATTGCTATTTTCGTCATTGTCCCAGTGAAAAGCCATTTGCTAATAGTGTTGATCATGAAAGCAAAACTGATTGTCAAGTTTACCACTCAAAAGTACAGCCGACAGGGTAAGGTTATAGTAAACCGAGGTAAATGTGTATAGAATATTGTAAATGTCTATGAATTCATCAATAGAGATTAAGAAAGAAATATTTCAGAATAGAAAGATACAGAAGAGAATGTGCAATTCTGATCATTTTTTAAAGTTTATGTTCAAACACAATTTTCTAAACTATGTTTCATGGAATACTAGTTTTTAAATATTTCCACTTTTGTTTCAAAATGATAATAACATTTTTTTATTTCTAAAATTATTGGTATATGAAAATGTTAAGCCTGTGTTATGAAATGAATGTTTTGCATCCTTCCAAAATTCCAGTGTGAAAGCACTAACATACAACGTAATAGTCTTTGGAAAGGGGGTCTTTGGGAAGTAATTGAAATTAGATAAATGCATGAGGATGAGATAGCGTTCAGACTCTTATAAGAAAAGATACCACAAAGAGTATATTCTCTCTCTCCCTCCCTCTCTCTCCTTGCACAAAGAAAAGATTCCTTGAGCACACAGAAAACTCACATTCTGCACCCCAGGCAAAGAGCACTCACCAGACTATGCAGGCCCCTGAGCCCAGACTTTCAGCCTGGAGAACTGGGAGAAGACAGATTTCTGTTGTGTGAGCCATGAGCCTGTGGAGCTTTGTTATGGCAGCTTCAACTGACTAAGGCACCATTTTATATTATTATAGAGTGTTATTTGTCAATCCACCTTTACAGAAAACTACAGCAAACTCTAAAATGCAATGAAATAACATGAAATAATTCATCCTCCATATGAATTGCCAGTGTTTACCAAGTACTTTGCATTTCATCTCTTCATTTATAGCCTAGAGTTTTGTTACAGATTTTGTTGTATATTCCATATGTGACTGCCAACCTATATGTATTTTATATTAAATATAAGAGCTGACACTCCTGTGAGACTGTTTTTGGCTATCTGTTTCAATCCAACCATACATTAAATCTTGTGAAATCTCACTGGTAACTTCTGAGCCCCTCGTGGGGAAAAGACTCCAAGCTTCTAGATGGAAAGATGACTTTTTCCTACCCTATTAATTGCCTAATAATTTACAATGCAATGTTCTTTCATGTTTTTATGGCAGTTTTCGTTTCCTGTATTTCTATTTGCCTTTCTTTACTTTATTTCCCATTTATTGTGAGATTTCTGAATATCCTCAAGGTTGTCAAACATCTCTGCCTCATTCTGACCTATCCACACTATTCAAGTCCCCATTTTCCTCCTGGGAAGGACGTTCCCTGGAGCGTCCTCCCTTCCCGCTCTTCCTTCTCTAGTTCTCCCAAACCTGCGTCCGGCTCCCTCCATCCTGGCTCCTGCTCTCTCTGAGTCTGAGAGCTTGTAGTCTGGTGTATGCCCTCATTTGGTTTCTGTTCACATTTGTTTCTAGTACATTCCTTTTTAATTTCCTAGAAAAGGAACCACAAGAGGCAAACTTGAATAGCTCCTCTTGTGTGTGAATGATAACTGGATTGGATATAACACTCTAGTTGGAAAAACCATTTTCCTCGTGAAGAGGACCGTGAAGATATTCCCTGTCTGCCTGTATTCATTGCTGATGTGAGGATAGACGCCAGCGTGATTCTTACTCCTTCATGAGCAAACTGCTTTATGTTTGTTTTCCCTCTTTAGAGACCTTATTTTTCTGAAATTTCATAAAGAACATAAGTTATGATTCATTTTCTGGTTCTAACAACTTGTATCACAGGTTTCATAAATTGTCAAACTTTAATAATTTTTCCCTGCCACTTGCTTCTTTTTCTGCCTGAAAGCCCTGTCAGTGGGATATTTGACATTTTAAAAGGGTCTTCATCTTTCTTATTTACTTAATTATATTTTCTTTCCATTTATCTTCTTATTGTTTTACATTTTGGAAAATGTCATTGACTATTGTTCAGCCATTCAATCATTTCTTTTTCCATTTTAGAAATCACGTTTTCAATTTTTGAGAGCTCTTCTTTGTTCTCTGATGGTGAATTGCCTGAGCTCAGCAGTTCGAGACCAGCCTGAGCAAGAGAGAAACCCTGTCTCTAAAAGTAGCTGGGCGTTGTGGGGGCCACATATAGTCCCAGCTACCTGGGAGACTGAGGCAAGAGGATCGATCAAGAGTTTGAGATTGCTGTGAGTTGTGATGCCACCTTTGCACTCTCCTGAGGGTGACAGAGTTAGACTGTGTCTCAAAATAAATAAACAAATAAAAATAAAGAAATAAATAAGTAAAAATTAAAAAAAATTCAGAACTCATGTTTTCCCAATGTTAATCATTAGGAGCTCTTTTTCATATTCCAATTTTCTTCTCATGCCAAGCTTTTCTTACTTACATCTATTTTCAACTCACTGAGTCTATCATTTGGATTTTTTAAAGTTTTCCTTTTTTTTAATGTCTTTCTTTTGAGATCAGCTTTTCTATAGATGTTTCTTAGTCTTTTATGTTTTGGTATTTCTGATATGACTTGTGGTGCTAAATTTTCCATTTGCATTTAAGGAAAAAATTTAGAAGTTGCAGTAGGATTCCTGGGCTGTTTTATAAATCAGCTTCATTCCTGCCAAGTCAGTGCCTGGTGTGGAAATTCCTCCTCTGAGTACCATGTGGGAAAAGGCAGGAAATGTCAACTAAGAGGCAATTGGACTGTGAAGTACTCAGGCGTCAGAAGGAGGACAGCATAGTGTCATCTTGGAAATGCTGCCCACCCACATGTCGTCCCAGCCTTGCGTCCATTCCTCTGAGCGTCATGCTGCCTCCTGTTGAGCAGTGAATGCTGAGCTGCCCAAGTTGCCCACTGCTGGGGAAGTGACAAGGTGAGCAGGACTGCTGTCTTGCAAGAAAGTTTCCCAAACAGATTTTCCATCAATCTCTTTGTTTTCACTCCCCCCTCCTACCATCTTCCCCTTCAAACTATACCCCTAGATCCTCCAAGTGGCTCAGTTACATAATCTGTCCCTGCCTCCTCCACTATGGTTCTCTAAGAGCCCATCTCAAGGTACAGTTTTCTTTGCATTTTCCTCCTATCAACCTACTCTCATGCATTTATTCCTATCATAAGTTTCTTGAAACTTCTCCTCTGGCTGAGCCCCTCATCTCTCTTTGCTTTGCCGTCATTGACACACACACACACACTTGAATTTTCCTGCCTTTTATCACATGCAACTCAGAGAGAAAATTTTTGAGCTTTAATTTTAGTGTGTTCTTGGGGTTGATAAGAGAGTACACAGGGATTCAACCCATCATTCTCAACCAGAAGCCCAACCTCCTGCCATTTCTTTTTCAAACACATTTGGAAAATGGCTCTCTGAAGATCTGGTAATGCACTCCCATCCGGTGGAACTTTCCATGATGATAAAATGCTCTGTATCCACACAGTTCCACACAGTGGCCACCAGCCTGTGGAGCCACTGAGGAATTGAAATGTGGCAGTCTGATTAAGCGACTGTGAATTTGCCTTTATTTAATTTTCATTAACATATACATGTTGTACAGCTCAGCTTTAAAGTTCACATGGCCTTACCTATTCTAATAAAGAGTGTAGTATGATATTTTTCAATCTAGATGTAAGCATAAAAAACCTTATTAAGCAATATGAAATTATACCCCGAATAGTTGTGGTTTGCTCTGGTTTTCTAGTTGTGTGCGTGATACCAAACTCCAAGTCAAAAGTAAGATATAAAAAATAAATAAAAATTTTGAAAACCAAGAAACAAAAAATGTAGAATATGAAACTTCTAAATACAAATCAAAAATGTTTTCACATAGTAAATGAGAAAGTCTCATGAATGTTATGTCAATTAGGTTGATGAAAATATCTCAGATTGTATGTGAAACCCACACACTATACCCCATGATTGAATTATTGTACACAGCTATGATTCAATAAAAACAAAATGTAGAATATGGTATTTCGAACCCTATTCTTTGCGTTTGTGAAGTCTTCCAATTTATATTCAGATATCTGCCACCATGTGGCTACTATTTGCATTTTGAGATATTAAATATTGTCAATAAACAGACCCTACAGAATATCGAGAGGTGATTAACTGTATAGGGCAAGTCATCGGACTGATAGGCCTAGTGGACCTGGGCTAAGACAGAGAAGTGTCAGGCCTAGGCTATACTGGAAAAATACCAGTTAACCCCTGGCAAATGTCCAGTCTGCAAGCTTTCAAATTAAATGAAATAAGTCTAGTTCACTCCCAAGGTAAATGAGAACGTGCTAATTGATTTCTTACTTCTAGTTCATTCCCAATTTCTTGCTTGGCTAACTCCCTAGGAAACAGACCAGGAGGTACTAACTCTTCCTGGACTGACTTTTAAACAATACCACATGGGGAAAGTGCTGAAACTAAGATGTTTAGGGGCAAAATATTAAAACAAAGATGTATAACGTATGACTAACTGCAAAATTCTGCTTCTGTACAATGCTTGCTTGCTACCCCACCTGAATGCAGCTGGACAGTCTGCATGCCAACCAGGATGCAGACCAAGCCTTAAAAAAAAAAAAACTCAACCCCTTAAGCACTTGGTGCTGCTCTCAGAAACTCCATGTTGAGACACTGAGGCAGTCGCCAGACGGCTCTTCGATAAAGGGACTCTGCTGTAAATTTGACTTGTTTGGCAGTGTGGTCTTTGTGGAAGCCCTGGGCACAACAGGACCACCCGGACTTAAACCCCAAATCTGCTATTTGTTTGCTGCACATGTAGCAAGTTACTTAACTTCTCTGTTCATCACTGTCCTAAACCCTAAAATGAGGACAGTAATACACAAAAGATTAGTCTGTGAACTAAATGAGTTGAACGAGTATTTAGAAAGTGCCTGACACATGTCTAGCACTGGGATAAAGATCAACTCTTTTTATCAGTTTCCCCTGGCAGTGCCAGGAATATAAACGAAGACGAGGAGTAGGCGGAGGAAGATTCATTTGCAGTATGATTGTGGCAAATCTTTTTGAATTCTGTTTATAACAACAATGCATCATCCTAGTTAGGGTGACAATTATAAAGATCCTTCCATTTGAAGTAACTGCTACTTAAGTAGCAGTTTGTTATCTTCCCTCAGCTGTAGTGGTTTTCAGGTTCTCTCACCAGTGCTGGGAAGATGGGGGGAAATAACAGCAGGACAGAATGTTTTACTCATAGGATAGGATTATGAGTTTCCAGAAAAGCAATACAATAAGAACAATTTGTGAATAGATCTAAGTCCGTTTCATTAGCTGCTTATGAAATCTTGTTTGGAGGGATGTTTTATTTTATTTCAACCCAGGGAGAAAAGCAAATCTGTGTTAATGAGAACTAACACCAAAATGTTTTGACTTAGCTAAATGTTAATGAATCCTTAATACTCCCATCATTCCTCAGGTTTAGAAAGTTGGGAGTGTGGCATTCCATATTTGTTAATTTGCCATTAAATACATTGATTATTTGAGAAACATAGTAGTCAACATTTAACGGACTGTTTGCTGTCTTATTAATATGTTATTTGCATATTAAACTTAAAATACCAATGCAAAATGTAAGGACCCCAGAATTGTCCTCAAGTCCTTGGAGATTTTGGCCTAGGGCTCTGTTCTGACTTGCAGTTTAGTGACTAAATCCTGGACACACGGCAGCAGGTTTGAACACAACCAATGAGTGAGTTTTCTACGAGAGCATGTTGAACAATGTGTACAGGTATGCCTCGTCTGTACTTTGCTTTACAGCTCTTCAAAGGCACTGCGATTGTTACGAGTCGAAGGCTGGTGGCCGCCCTGAATCAAGCGGGTATGTCCTAGTCTACTGGTGCCATTTCTCTAACATTTTGTAGCTCTGTGTCACATCTTGGTAATTCTCCCACTTCTACAAACTTTTTCCTTATTATTATATTCATTACAGTGATCTGTGGTCAGTGATCTTTGATGTTACTACTGTAATAGTTTTGGAGAGCCACAAACCATGCCCATTTAAGATAGTGAAATTAACTGCTAAATGTATGTGTTCTCACCATTCCACTGCTTTTCCCAGAATTTCCTACTTCCTGAGAGGCAACAATATTGAAAGTAGGTCAGTTAGTGACCCACAACGGCCTCTTGTTCAAGTGAAAGGAAGAGTCACACATCTCTCATTTTTAAATCAAAAGCTAGACAGGATTAAGCTCGGAGAGGAAGGCATGTCAAAAGCCAAGACAGGCTGAAAGCTGGGCCTCTGTGACAAATAGCCAAGTGGTGAACACAAAGGAAAACTTCTTAAAGAAACTTAAAGTACTATTTTAGTAAACACATGGATGACAAGAAAGCAAAACACCCTTATTGTTGATGTGGAGAAAAGTTTTATTGGTAGCGGTCTGGGTGGAAGATCAAACCAGCCACAACATTCCCTCAAGCCAAAGCTTAATCCAGAGCAAGGCCCTAACTCTCCTCAATTCTACAAAGGCTGCGAGAGGCGAAGAAGATGCAGAGTAAAAGGTTAAACCTAGTAGAGGTCGCTTGATGAGGTTTTAGGAAAGAAAACGTTTAATCTCCAAAACAGACTGGGAAAGGGAAAGCAGGAATTGCTAATGCAGAAAGTGCATCGGGTTATCCAGAAGATCTAGCTTTGTATTGGAAGAAAATGTTCTCTAGAACTTTGATAGACAGAGAGAAGAAGTCAGTGCTAGGGTTCAAATTTTCAAAAGACAGGCTGAATTCATGCTTGTTAAGAGCTAATACTGTTTGTGAGTTTACATGGGCGCAATCCTCATTCACCCTTCCAAAAACCCCAGGGACCTTAAGGATTGTCCTAAATCTACTCTACCTGTGTTCTATAAATGGAGTAACAAAGCCTGGATGACAGCACATCGTTTACAGTATGGTTTACTGAATGTACTAAGCCTACAGCTTACTGTTGAGACATGTTATTCAGGGAAAAAAACAAAAAAACAAAAAAAACCATTGCTTTTTGTTTATTTATTTATTTATTTGACAGAGTTTCACTCTGTTGCCCAGGCTAGACTTCTATGGCATTATCATAGCTCACAGCAATCCCAAACTCTTGGGCTCAAGTGATCCCTTTGCCTCAGCCTCACAAGTAGCTGGAACTACAGGCATATGCCACCACACTTGGCTCATTTTCTGTTTGTTCTTTGTTTTTTAGTAGAAACAAGGGTCTCATTCCTGCTCAAGTTGGTCTTGAGCTTCTAAACTCAAGAAATACAGCCGCTTGGACTCCCAGACTGCTAGGATCACACAGGTGTGAGCCACCATACACAGCCCAATATTGCTTTCAAAATATTAATACTAAACACAACAATTAAACAAGTGAGGTGAATGCTATGTTAATCAGTTCTATATAAACATTCCAAATTGTATACAAAATCAGCACATTGTACCCCATAAGTGCAGGAATATACACAGTTATGATCTAATGCAAAAAATATTAATACCCATTGACAATGCATATAGTCTCCCAAGAGCTCTGATGGAGATATACAAGGAGTTTAATATGGTTTTCATGCTGTGAATACCTCTATTCTATACCCATGGATCAAAATAATTTTAAATTTCTTATTATTTAAGAAATACATGTTGTAAGGATATAGCTACCATAAATAATGATTCCTTTGATGGATCTGGCCAAAGTAAATCGAAAACTTTCTTTCTAGAAAGGATTTCCATTCTAGATGTCATGAAGAACACTTGTATTTCATGGGAGGAGAACAAATAACAACATGAACAGGCATTTGGAAGAAGTTGATTCCAACCCTCATACTCTCATGGGTGATATTGAAGGGCTCAAGACTTCAGCGGAGGCAGCCACTACAGACATGGTGAGAATACCAAGAAAACTAGAATTAGAAGTGGAGCCTGGAGATGTGACAGAATTGCTACAATCTTGGGATAAAATTTTAAGATTTGCTTTTTTTGGTGAACAAAGTGGTTTCTTGAGAGAAAATCTACTCCTGATGAAGATGCTGTGAACATTGTTGAAATGGCAACAAAGTATCTAATACATCAAGTTAGCTGATAAAACAATGTCAGATTTTGAGAAAAGTCAATAGATGCATCAAGCTTCATGATTGTCTTATTTTAAGAAACTTCCACAGCTACCCCAACCTTGAGGAACCATCTGATGAGTTGGCAGCCATCAACATGGAGACAGGACTCCCCACTACCAAAAGATGTGGACTCACTAAAGCCCAAGATGACCGTTAACATTTTAAAAAATAATAAACATTTTATAATTAAGGCACATACATTGTTTTTTCGACATAATGCACACTTAACAGAGTACAGTATAGGGCAAACAGCACTTTCAAATGTACTGGGAAACCAAAAAATTGTGTGATTTTCTTTGTTAAGGTAGTCTGGAACTAAACTGATAGGATCCCTGATACTAAAATTCTGTATGCCTGTGTATGAAAATAGATAGAGAGCAATTTCTCAGAATTAGAAAGGCACAATGGAAGGGAGACATCCTAATTAAAGAAAAAAGATAATTAGAAGAAATAGAAACTCTGAAGGGCATTATGCCTTTGCTCATAATACTTATTTGTTTGTGAAGTGAGTTCTGAGAAAAGCCAAATTCTATCTCAAGTACAAGTTTGCAGCTTGTGCCAGATGTCCTCTCAGGGTAGCTTAACCACAGAAATAGATTACATCTTGCATTCCAATTTGCAGCCATTAAAATGCAATTCTTAATATGGTGGTAAGGATGGGATGTTTCATTGAGCTCTTTCCAGATGTTCAGGATTTCATGTTCCTACAAACATAGTCTTCTCTTTTCTGGTAAAAAGAAAATAAGAGAGGCTGGATGACTCCCAGTCAGGACACTGCACTTGTGCATGAAGACCTGTGAAAACTGTACTTCCCAGAACTGGCCCTGTCACCCCTGCCCCCGTATTCAGATTGAGCATATGTGTTACTTGATGCAATTGTTGCCATAGAGATGATTCCTGTTTATTAAATAAATGAAACAAATAGTTACAGAAAACTAGACAATGTAAACTGCACATGTGTAAATAAGTTATTTCCTTTCAAATGCCAAATGTCCCAATGTCCCCTCTTTCTTTTTGCTTTTCTATCCAACTTACATAGTTTTCCCTGAGAATTTAAGTCAGTAAACATTTGGGCTACCGACTACATGCAAAACATATGAAAACATAAAGAAACAAGCCTTATGTTCCATCTGGATAAGAATAAAAGGGTGGAGGTTATGGTGGTTGTGGTCCTGGGTAAGGTGATCACAGAATGAAGTTCTAGAAGCCAAAATACTTGATGACCTACGCATGATAGTAAATCAAGTTCAATCAATTTGCATCACATCCTAGAGGATGAAGCTGCAGAAACAGATAAGAATTGGAACTACTAAACTGAAAAGTTGTTTAAAAAATAAAACAGCTTTCTTCTTGTATCTGTTCCCTTTAACAGAGACAGTTATGGAATCCGACTACAATCTTATCCTTCCTCAGTGTTTTCACACCAGTGCACCTGCACCATCTCTATCATTAACTCTCTTCAGGTTTTAGTTTAATCAGAATTCTCAGGCCTCTCTTTCTTCCCTTATTCTAGGTCAGCTTACAATCAAATCTTTCCTGGGCAACAAGTCCTAAATAGCCTTCCTGAATTCTGCCTCCTTCATCTTTTATTCTGAAATGAAAACTTTTTTTCTCTAAACCTCTCCCCCCCCTCTTTTTTTTTGGTCTAAGACAGAGTACCACAGGCCTTAGGCTAGCGCGTACAGTGCTGTTTCCATAGCTCACCACAGCCTCAAACTCAGGGGCTCAAGCCATTTCCCTGCCTCAGCCTCCCAACAGCCAAGGCTACAGATGACACCACCACACCCAGCTAATTTTTCTATTTTGGGGTAGAGATGGAGTCTCACTCTTGCTCAGGCTGCTCTCAAACCTCAAGTGATCTTCTTTCTTGGGCCTCCCAAAATGCTAGGATTACAAGTGTGAGCCCCCACGCTCATGCTAACCCACTCTTATAACTGTCCACACCCTTTTTATAATATTTTTACACAGATTTCTATCTCAGAGCCCTTAAGTTTGTTTTGCACTCATGATGCTTATTTATGTGTCTGTCTTCAACAAGAACAGACTCTCCTTTTGGCCAAGAATTTCAAATTATTTTATTTTTTTACAACAATTTTAGCACAGAGCATGATGAATGTTTGTGGAATGACTGAGCGAGTAAGAGAATGGATGGATGGATGGATGGATGGATGAATGGCATAGAACCCACAGGTTACTTTTCTTCAGTATTTTCAGTTGCATGTGGCCTCAGAAGGACTCCAAGCAGTCATGGATGACAGCTTGGGTGCGAGGAAGGTAAGTGAAGCCATTGTTTAAAAGTGTCTGTAAACCAAGATATACTCATTAAAGTTATGATGCGCAGAGATTTTGAACTAGGACGATGACCAAAAAACAGCATAACAATATTTTCTTTCTTTTTTTTTTTACAGTTTCTGGCCAGGGCTGGGTTTGAACCCACCACCTCCGGCATATGAGGCTGGCGTCCTACTCCTTTGAGCCACAAGAGCTACCCACATAACAATATTTTCTTAAAAGCACAAAATAATGTTTGAGATGATGGATATCCTAATTACTCTCATCTGATCACTATTCTATGTTATCAAAACATCACTACTGGTGGTGCCTATGGCTCAAAGGAGTAGGGCGCCAGCCCCATATGCTAGAGGTGGCTGGTTCAAACCCAGTCCCAGCCAAAAAAACTTCAAAAAAAAAAAATCACTATGTGTCCCATAAATGTGTATAATTATTATATGTAATATGTAAACTAAAAAAGCTTAAATTAAAAAAAAATCACAGGATAAGATAGCTCTGCATTTAAATATATCATCAGTACTTAAAAGTGGTACTGAACCCATTCTTTTACCTTTATGAGCTCATTCGTTCACACATAAGTGGGCAGCATGCCTAAAACTAATATAGAGCCCATATGACTCGCACATGTTTAATTGAAACCTATGAAAAACATTTTGATTCAAAATTGTTATTAGACCCTGAAATAAGTTAATAAACGCTCATCCCAGAGTCACACAAGCAATACTTCAGTTAAAAAAAATGTTTTTGGCAGTTATCTTAAATAACCATACTTAAAAAAAACATTTTCAAAGGCAAGAAAACATTTTTGTGGGTAAACACATTCACACTCCAAAATTATTACAGTCCTAGGTTCCTCCCTTGTGGGATTTGCATACACGTGGATACTGGGGAAAAAGTCAAGTTTCTTAGTACCAGCGGCTTGATAATTGATAATTTTGCTGTCCTAGCCAGCCATTCTCTACAGAGAGGTGGTGTAGGTTTGACCACACTCAAAAATTAGTGCCAGCCATTGGTACTTGGAAGGAGCTCAAGATAAAGAGAAAAAGTTCTTAAAACAGGTCTGAATGTCATCATAGCATCCTTGGGGCTTCTCTTTGGTCCAGGAGCAACTGTTGTGGCTTTCAGGTAAAGATATGAACTCACAGCAGTCCTGTAAGATCTTGCCAAGATCCCTGATTCAGTAACAGGTATGAAATAAAGCAGTAGCATCACAATGGTTTGAAAAGGGTAGCTTTCCGCTTCATGAAAGTTCAGCTCTGTTTCACAATATTGCCTAAAATTAAGGAGATATTTACTCACTAACATGAAAAGTCGGTATTGAGAATTGGAATATCTCTTTCGATTTCCATGTTAATTATTCCCGATTAGTTATTTGGCCTTAGAATCAGCATGAATTCAAGTAAAGAAATAAACAAACCTCTCAAAATTCCCTTTGCGACAATCGGCAGTGAAGTCAGTCTTCTCAGCCATTTGATGTCTTCCCAGCTGATAGATGGGTCTATTTCTTTAGCTACATATGCAGCAAGACCACTGTTATCTCCAAAATTTTTCTTAGGGGAAAATGCTAAATCATTGGTTTCAAAGTTTTTCATCCTAAAATAAAGAGATGTATAAAATGAGAGTCTTCCCAAAGTTCTCTATATCTTCACAATGATTCATTCAATGAAAAAAGAAGTCACCTTTTCAAATCAATTGACCATTCACACATCAACCATTTATAACTTGATTGCATGCATATTTTCATATTTTGAAGTAGAATTCCAGAATTTGTTGCCCACAGTTTATTTTACAACTTAGGCTGTGTTTACACAAACAAGTCAATTCAAGAAAAATATATATATATGGTGAATACCTCCTTTTAAAGCCATTATATAGGCTAGGTGCTGTGGCTCATGCCTGGTATCCTACCACTCTGGGAGGCCAAGGCAGGCAGATTGCCTGAGCTCAGGAGTTTGAGATCAGTCTGAGCAAAATCAAGACCCTGTCTCTACTAAAAAAAAAAAAAAAAAAGTAGCCAGCATTGTGGTGGGCACCTGGCCACTCAGGAACTCAGGGGCTCAGCAAGAGGATTGTTTGAGCCTAAGACTTTGAGGTTGCTGTGAGTTATGACACCATAGCACTCTAGACTCTGTCTCAAATAAATAAATATACAAACAAACAAATAAGCCATTACAGAGACCAATAGACTTGATGCTATTTTCTGCCACCAATGCAAATTAATAGTTATGAAAAATATTTACATGGTGTTTTATAATTTACAAAGGGCTTTTATATACCAAATCATCATAATGTTTTCTTCAGAAAACTTTTTAAAAATAAAATTGATAATCCATAATTCTCATTTTAAATAGAAAATAAAAACAAACTTGCACATCAAGTTGCTCCAAAGATAAAACTCCCTAATGGCAGCATATGGGCCCCAACCTGGGTCTCTTAACTCCTAATTAGATTATCTTTGCTCAGATCTCAGTCGCCCCAGCCTCTGTACCAAAACTTCAAAGGAGACTTTGACTCATTGCTGCCTTCTGTATTTGGCCACTTCGGACCCTTTCCTGCCCTGCTGTTGTGGTCCCGGTGGCGGCTATGCAGCTTTCAGTGCTCCTGAAGCCTGAGTCAACCCCTCAGAGCAGACTGGAAGAATCAGGGATGATGAAGTATAGGTACCCAGCTCCCTCACCCCCAGCTAGACTAACTCTGAGATGGATTCCACATAAGGACCCAGAATCTTCCAGCAGGATGAAGCTGCAGTTCCCACAGTTATAGCTGCCTTGACAACATGCCCTTTGTTCAATGACTGCCTTCCTTTGCTCCATTTTTCTACCCCTCTGACAGTGTTCCCTTTACCTTTCAAGTGAACGACTTACACTTAAATCGCAGACTCACAGTCTGCTTCGAGGGAAAGCCAAACCCAGACGCAACTCCACTGAGCTGTTGCCTTGCTGGGTCTCTAATTTTGTTGATCCAGCTTAGCACAGTATTTCCCCCAACTCACCTCTAAGAATCTGCTGCTGACACCCTATAGTAGGAGTCTTTCTGCTTGGCCTGCCATCCTGACTCAATTTTGGCAGTTCCCCCAACCAGAGCTTGTACCTCTGACCACCAGCTCCAAGGATGGCAGTCTGGATACACGATGGCATCATCCCTGTGACTTTGCTGCCCATAGCCCCAAAACCCTTCTGAGAACTCTTTCCCTAAAACTCTGTGTTTGAATGATGACAGTGCCCTGGATTTGCCTTCCTCTTCTGTGTATATAATGTAAATTACCCTGCCAGCCAATATCTATCTCTATCGTGGGTAAAAGTAGAGCTATATGTTGATGTCCAACTTAATCTCAGTTATTTCTTCCCCACTAGCAGCTCTGCTAATAAACATAGGAAAGATTTTGGAGCTGTACATATAAACCTAGAAATATCCAGGCATATTAATTGTCTTATGAACAGGTATCTCCCTATGTTGCCCAGACTGGCCTTAAACCGGTGAATGGAAGGAATCCTCCCACCTTGGCCTCCTGGGTGGCTGGAACTATCTACAGGTACATGCCACTAGACCTGGTTTATGCACATTATGTTAAAAAAATTAAACAATTATGACTTCCTTTAATAGAAACCATATGTTTAATGGTTTTACATTTTAGTGTACTTCAGCTAATGTAAGTGATGGTATAGTTTTGGTGGTATATATTATCATAAGGATATGAACAGGCCAGGCACGGTGGCTCACACCTGTAATCCTAGCACTCTGGGAGGCTGAGGTGGGTGGATTGCCTGATTTCATGGGTTTGAGACCAGTCTGAGCAAGAGCAAGATCCCATCTCTAAAAATAGCCAGGTGCTGCGGAGGGCACCTGTAGTCCCAGCAACTTGGGAGGCTGAGGTAAGAGAATTGCTTGAGCCCAGGAGTTTTAGGTTGCTGTGAGCTATGATACCACAGCACTCTACCAAGGGAGACAAAGTGAGACTCCCCCCGCCAAAAGAAAATAAGGGCATGAACATTCATATCCCATATTATTTAATTCAAGCTATTGAATAAGTTTTCTTAATAAGGATTTAATAGTTAGTTTTGTAGTTTCATGGTCTCAGATGGTCACTAAAGATCAGAGAAAGTTCCAGTTGACAGTCACAGGGATACCCACCTAATCTGTGGGCTACGGTAGAGATTTCAGCAGAAGTGACTGGCTATTTCTTTTTTTAATCAACTGAGTTATGCATTTTATCCCAGGTCCTGGTCTACCGTAGTCACCCTAACTTGAAGCAAATTAAGCTAAACTTCTGGCCAATAAATATATTCTTATTATGGAGGCTTATTCCACAATTTTAATTAATATTAAATTCCAAACTTTTCAATAATATTCTAAATAAGAAAACATCTAATCTATCTCATAGCAAGACCAGAAAAAGAAACAGAAAAACATCTGTATGTGTATGTACTCTGCATGGCACCCCACCCCCATCCCAAACAAGCTGCAGTGTTTCAGCAGGGGTGGGGTGAAAGGGTGAAATGGATAGGAAAAAACAGAAACATGGATAAAATTATATAAATAACTGTTGTTATTCTTGGACGGTGAAATGCAGATCAACACTTGAATGAATGTTGCCTTACAGAAAATTCAGAGCACAATGAAGCCTTGTTGTGAGTCTAAAACTTTGTTCAAAGCCAGAAGCCAAGAAAAAGTTTTCAGATATCTTGACAGAGACCCACGATGGAGTGTTTTACCAATGACTCCGAAAGAAATCTCCATGAATACTATTTTTATTTGGATTATGACATATATATATAAAACATTTTAAGAGGTTTCTGATAACCAAAGTATTCCATTTTGTAAGAAAGAAAAGGGGTGACATCAAAATAATATCATACTTAGGACTTAATTCCCCAAAATCCCAACTGTTTAATAATCCAAAGGCTGGGAACAAGATTTTTTCCCTGTAAAGTATTTACCAGACCTTGAGTAGACTTTAAATTCTTCAAATATACTTTTTAATCAAACATAAAAATTGATTTAGCCTTTAGTAAATTAGCATCAAAAAAGTAAAAACAGGGGAGGAGCCAAGATGGCGATCTATAGCCAGCTTTCCGCAGAGGTTCCCATCCAGAAGGAGTTAAAGGATTGAAACTCAGTAAGAAAGCCGATGGTTTGGATCTAAGCCAAAAGAAAAGGTCAAAGAGCACACATCAACCCTGCTGGGGTGACCTAAGACCCCGAGGACACAAACAAAAAGGTACAGAGCACATCACCAAGCAGATGGGAATCCCCTCCCCTATGAGAGAGGTTCGCAGTATACTCCATACCTCCATACAAACAAGCAAGCAGAGTTCGGATGTCCTCCCACTCTACCCCATGGGAGAGACCCTCTAAAAACCAGACCTCCTTCCCCTAATAGGGTGCTGAGGCACTCTCCAGCCAGGCATAAAACTGTATATACTCTCTACCTGCAATTTGGTGTTCCTGGTGTTCCCCTCCACTATCATCCCAAGGTCTGGAGGCCTGTTCCCACAGAGTCCAGATTCTTGGAGATTTTCTGAGGGGTGCGAACAGGTGCAGACCGCTGCTGAACTGTGCTGGTTTTCTGGCTCGGGAGTGGTGAGAGGGGAGTGAGCCGAGGGGAGACCTGGCTGGTGGAAAGGTCTCCTGAGGCATGAGACAAGACCAGCTCCAGGAACAATAGCTGGAGAGCTGCACCCCTGGGGATGTTTTGAGGAGACACTCCCAGTCCTCTGGGAAGCCAGGGGAAGCGGGCGGCTTCTCCAGTGCCAACAGAGCGGACTGGCAACCAAGGCACATGAAGGATTTGCCTCAGGCGGTACCGGCCTGGACACAGCACACAGTGCAGGGATTAGAAAACTCACAGAGGGGCTGCTTTGCTTAACCTGGCCCTCAGGGGATGAAAGCTGAGACAAAGGGCTGGAACTCACAGACTGAGTAAAACCCATTTGCAGCCCCAGTCTGATCAGGGAAAATAACCTTAACAGAAATAAATTCTGTGAAC
>CAUYON010106994.1:0-15154 GCA_963573935.1 Arctocebus calabarensis
TTTTTTGAGACAGAGCCTCAAGCTGTCACCCTGGGTAGAGTGCTGTGGCATCACAGCTCACAGCAACCTCCAATTCCTGGGCTCAAGCGAGTCTCTTGCCTCCGCCTCCCAAGTAGCTGAGACTACAGGCGCCCGCCACAATGCCCAGCCATTTTTTGGTTGCAGCCGTCATTGTTGTTTGGCGGGCCCAGGCTTGATTCGAACCCGCCAGCTCAGGTGTACGTGGCTGGCGCCTTAGCCTGTTGAGCCACAGGCGCTGAGCCAGTATTATCAATTTTTAAAGTTGAAGCATTTCACATAAAATCCTGAAATATCTGCTCTGGAAAAATAAAGAAGTCCGGTAGCAATGGGCCAGCATTCTTCCATGGAAGCACTTGTTTAGAGTTTGGGAGAGATTCTTTTATAATGAAGTGTGTGCAGAGTTAAAAGCTGAGGACCAAGAAAAGAAAACAGTGGGAACACCAACACTTTGAGATCAAAAGCTCAAGAAAGGAGGTAGAATGAGAAGGAAGAAATTCAAATCAGAGAGCTATTCAAGGGACATAATAAGAAAGACTTCTGAGAAGGAAGGTATAATTAGAATTGTCAGTGCTCTAAAGAGGTCAAGAAGACCTGTCACTGATTTAGAATTTGATATCCAACAAGGGCAGTCTCTATAGAGACAGGAGGAAGCGAGATCAGATTCCAAGAGGAGTGAAGAATGGAAATTGAGGAAGTAGAGAGGGCATGCTGACTACTTTCTTAGGAAGTGTGGTTTAGGAAGGGAAAACTTAAAGACTTGGAAACAAAGGGGGAAATCAACAAAATAAAAACAGACAAAGGATGGGGTTGAGGGGATGTAGGGACTGGATTACTCTTACTCTAGAGAGGAAGAAACACTTCTGAAACAAGAAGGAAGGAGGTGAAAATGGCTAAATAAACTCTCACCCCTGATGTTTTCTATATTCTCCATAAAGTAGCTAACGATCTTATTCTATTGAATAAAGAGGCTGAGGAGATGCAAGGGGATTTGATGGGAGTGAGTCAACCATTTGGAACAGATGCCAAGAAGCATGCCAATGCAAGGCTCCAGCTAATGTCAAAACCAAAAAGATCCAAAGATGACAGTCACGTATCTAATCCCCTCTCCCAATCTCCCATTCCCAACCCAGGTGCCTCAGAGCAGAAGCTCAGTTTGGACTTATCCTTGATGGGCTTTAGTTGGGCACTGACTCTAGGAAGCAAAGCCACTGGAAGATGTTGCTGTGAAATGATTCATCATAGTATGGGCAGTCAGAAATAGGAAGAAGGGAAAGTGCTGAGAAATTAGAAAGGAAGGGTCAACCAGAGGTCTCAGGGAGGTGGGCCCAGCTCAGTTCAAACAAGTAGCAAGGATTGGCGCTCATGGTACAGAGTGATCCCCCACAGGGTGACTGTCCAGCCTCAGTATGACTGCTTTCAGAAGACAGTCTGTTCCCTAGTAGGTTCAGTGAGTAGTTAATTAGGACCTTTGATGTGCCAGACATTGGACTGTCTGCTCCTGGACAACTCTAACAGTTCAAACCTTCTTCCAAAATGTTTATTAATTGGTTATACATAAGAGAGGCTAAGGCCTTGACTAGAGTGGAAGCTTGGGGTTAAATAATATGCTAAGGGTGTTGGGTTTTCACCTAAGGACCATAGAAGGTAACAGAGTAATGAGATCAGGTTTATATTTTAGAAAAAGAACTTGGGTATATCTAGTCTTTTCAAACATGCTGGGAACATTTACAGAAGTTGACAGTGCTGGGCTACAAAGGAAGCTTCAATAAATTCCAAAGAATCTATAGACCACGTTCATGAACCACAATGCAGTAAAATTAAAAAGCAACAACAAAAGAAGAGGCAAAAAAGAAACTCATATAACACACAGAAAACTGCAACTGCAGTTAAATTAGTAACTGCAGTTGCTTCTGAGGAAGGGGCCAGGAAGTCAGGATGATTTTTTTTAACCATCCACATTTATTACTTATGAAAAATGAAATTAAAAATCACAAGCATATATTTCAATGTCATTGCTTAAACTGGGTGATGAGCAGGAGTGTGTACACGGGTGTTCATTATACTAATTTTTATACCTTTTATTTATTGAAAGATTTTATCATATTTTTAAAAGAAGAAGAACATACATTTAGGAACTTAAAAATACAGATAAAAAAGAAAACCAGTATAAAAATTACAGAAATGAATGACAGTTAATGCCTGACATAACAAAACTTGTGGGATCCAATAATTAGGGGGGACTTTATAGCCTTCAGTATACTTATTACAAAAGAAGAAAAAAGTTAAAGGAGCTAATGTACAATTTAGAGGCAGAAAAATAACAACTAAATAAACTCAGAGAAAGGAGAAGGAAGGAAATAATAACTGAAAAAGCAGAAATGACTAAAACAAAAGAAAATGAATTTGATTATAGAAACCAAAAACCTGGTGTTCTCTTAACGAATAATAAAAGAGAGGAATTTCTTGCAAGACCAGTCAAGAAAATTATACAATTAAACAAGATTACACATGGCAAAGAGGACATACTAGATAGGGTAAAATCTTTTAGAAAGCATAGGTATGTACTATGACAACTTTATGCCAATACATTTGAAAAATTAAAGAGGTAATTATTTTGCCTCTTTTTATATAATTTATAAAAATATAAATTATAAAATGGGCCCCACAAAGAAAAGTAGACCAATAATTATTAATGAAATTTGGTAGTCTAGAAACCGGTCCAGCTCCCACGATGTCCAGACCAAGATAGTTTTACTGGAGTGATCCACAAAAAAAAAATTTCTTTAACTATATTATGTAAATTTCACAGGAATATTAGCAACATAGAGAAAGCTGTTCACATTCTGTGAGACTAATCTAATTTTGCTATTCTAGGAACAAAAAGAATAGCAATATTAAAGAAAACATCAGACCCATCTATACTACAGACATGCAAAAAGTAAGCCCACCCGTGTATTTAAAGAATATCTCTTCCAAAGGAAGAAATTCAAATGGCTAAAAAAAAGTGGGAAGATGTTTAACCTTACTATTAGTTGGAAATAAAAACAAGAAAAATAAACCAACTTTTCTCCCATAAGAATGACAAAATGTTGCTATGGGTAAAGAGAGAACAGTATTGCTGTACATATACGGTGGGGTTGTAAATGTTATAGCCACTCTGGAGAGCAATCTGATGTTATCGAAATGAAAATGCTCATCTAGCGATTCTACTTCTAGGAATTTAACTGGAGAATGTCTCCCTTGTGTGCTTGAGAAAGTTTGCTGCAACAGTGTTGGCAACAAACAGATGATAAAAATGAAACATCTTAAATAGCCATTAATAAGAAAACAAAAAAGCAAAATATTCCTGCTCAATGAATTATCACATAACATTAAAAGGAATGAATTAACTCATAAGTATCTACATAGATTTTTTTTTTTTTTTGTGACAGAGTCTCACTTTGTCACCCTTGGTAGGGTGCCTTGGTGCCCTGCCATAGCTCACAGCAACCTCAAACTCTTGGGCTCAAGAGATCCTCTTACCTTGCCTCGGCCTCCCAAGTAGCTGGGAATACAGGCACCAGTAACAATGCCTGGCTATTTTTTAGAGACAGGAATTGGAATATATTCAGGGTGGTCTCTAACTCCTGAGTTCAAGCTATCCTCCCAGCTCGGCCTCCCAGAGTGCTAGGATTAGGGCATGAGCTGCCACACCCGGCCTCCTTTTAGTTTGTTATTGACCTGCAAATAAAGAAGTATTATAGCAACCAGTGCAGGCTGCATACCAGTTATTCCTGCAACATCCTGCATCACCATGGGACCGGTAGTTGATGTGGTAAAATATGTTGCGCATTTATCTTTCCCACGAAATTTTTTCTAGCCACAAAATTAACCAGAAACAAGAGAAGCATAGCCTTGTCTCCTCTTTTATCAGCAACCCAGTCTCCAACGCAAAAGAGTGAATAATGTACCAAAACTAAGTTAAAAATATTGATGAAACAAGGTTAGATGATAATACACA
This sequence comes from Arctocebus calabarensis, assembly GCA_963573935.1. Classification (NCBI taxonomy): domain Eukaryota; kingdom Metazoa; phylum Chordata; class Mammalia; order Primates; family Lorisidae; genus Arctocebus; species Arctocebus calabarensis. Next base: position 4,022 of record CAUYON010106994.1, read on the forward strand.
GCGGTTTCTTTGTGAAACCCAAGTTACAATTTAGATTATGGGGTGTCCCATGTTAAATGAACAAGGCCGTGTGGTATGACTGAGCAGAAATAAAGTCTGAGGATTTTGGATTATTCACCCATGAGTGATTCATCTCTCCCTGTTTCCTCTCTCTTCCTTTTGTACTTTATCTTTTCCATGGATTGACCATCTTTTCCATTCATAGACTTCACAACTACCCGTAAGGTCAAGCATGTGCTGTCGATCCAGCGGCATTACCTGCCCTTGACCTCAGCAGGCAGGCACTTCTTGGGCCAATGTGTATCTGGGTGGGAGATAAAGAGGGTGGGGAGGAGAAAGGGACCTATCAAAAGCCTCTTTCCTGGACCTCCAGGGTCCAGCATTTCCATCTTGGCACAGCTACTTTTTTTCAGCAATTACTGACTATAAACGTCCATAAAAATATATTCAAACATATATTCAGCTGCTAATACAAGAATGCCCAGCTAAAAGTGATCTTCAGGCCAGACCTGGTGGCTCATGTGGGTGGATTGCTTGAGTTCAGGAGTTTGAGACCAGCCTGAGCAAGAGTGAGATCCCCATCTCTACTAAAAATAGAAAAACTGAGGCAAGAGGATCGCTGGAGCCCAAGAGTTGGAGGTTGCTGTGAGCTATGATGATGCCATGGCACTCTACCCAGGGTGATAGCTTGAGACTCTGTCTCAAAAAATATGTAAAATAAAAGTGATCTTCATAATAAAGACATTTCAGAACTAATTTAGCAAAGTGCTGTAGGAGGATCCCAGGTTGGGGCACAAACGCAACAATGTCATAAAGATGCCTGCTCTGATATCTTCAGCATGTTGGTTTTTACTCTTAGCTCTGTCTCCATGGTCACATGATGGCCACCATAGCTCTGAGCATCTCCTCCCTCCGTGACAATGTCCAAAGTTTCTTTTCATCTCTTTTTCTCACAGATGAAAATCTGTCCCAGAAGCTTCCTGCACACTTCCATTCAAGTCCCCTTGCCCAAGACTGGGTCCCATACCTAGGCTTCAGCTGCAAAGGAGACTGCGAAGGTGAGTATCTTGCATTTTCAGTCTCTGTGGTGGAAAAAAAGAAGCTAGAGTGAATGCTGGGGTGGGCAAGTAAATATCTGCTATAAGTAACAGTGATGGGAATAAAAAGTAATAATTACAGCTGACATGTATGCTCTGTTCTAAGGAATTAATGTGGCATTGGCTTGATTCTTCTCAACAATACTACTACAACATCAGTATTATTGCTTTCCCTTTTCTATATGCAAGAAAACTGAGCCTCAAAGAAATTTAAAAGCCCTGCCTCCAGTCCCACAGTTAGGAAAACTTTGGGAGACCAAGGTCAGTGAGATGGTCCTTGACCTTAAAAAGCTCACAGTTCAGAAGAAAGCCCAAGCAGTGAGATAAATCATCACAATATGGTGAGTGGAGTACATGCTGGAGAAACAGAGTGTTAGCAAGAAAACGTTTGGTCCCCACTCCCTGAGCCAGCAAAGCCAACGTGTTTTCAGTGAAACCTCCCAGGGAGAAAGGGAACTGAAGAAAATGCTTAAAGGGAGCAGGCTTATGCAGGGGCCTTGTTTGGGGGAGAATTCCCCAAACTGAGAAGGAAAGTGGGGCATTTGGGAGTGTGTGACAATGTTGCATTTCCTCAAAGTGCCCAAACAGGTGCCAGGCCCCTGGAAGGAGTGACTGCATGATGCTATGAAGGAGACTGCACTTCCCAACCATCTGGGAAGAAGCAGCAGGGACAGCCCTCCCTTCCAGGGCCTGGGAAGAATTGGAAAACACTGCACAGTGGTAACTTCTGCAGATAGGAAACCAGCAGGCCCTCCCTAAGTGCTGCACAGCATAGGACACCCTCTGTTTCACCCCAGAGGCATGGAGGGAATCTTGCCAACCACTGAGAGTAATTTAATAGAAGGCTTGGCATCAGATTTAATTTTATTTGGAACAACAAATTCCTATGGTGTTGCATACATCCAGAGAGAAAGCCTGACCTTAGAGCTGCATGAGCGGATTCGTAGAAATGCAGGAAAAAATATTACTGCCTCTGCCATAGAAGAAGGAATCCAGGAAGGCTCTACAGATGAGGTGCACTTCAAGCAGGGTACTGAAGGATGAATAGGAGTTTACCAGGGGGACAAAAGAGGAAAAAGTCTATACAAAGGCAAAAAGGTAGAAAAGACAATGTTCCTCTTCAGAGCTGTGAGTGTTCTAAGATAGGGTAAAAAGCACAGAGGCCAGGAGATGAGGCAGGTAAAGAAGAACATGGGGTTTTATCTTGAACTTCAAGACCTTGGGTAAGGAAAAGCAGTTCTTAGAGAGTTTTCCAAATTTGTGCTGTTAGGTAGCAGAACATTTTCTCATTTATGAAAATGAGTTGAAATTACTCATCAGTTGAAATTACTGGTAACTCCAATATGTAAATGAGATATAATAGGGATACATTTTCCATCAGTTGAAATTACTGGTAACTCCAATATGTAAATGAGATATAACAGGGATACATTTTCCTCAACCACAATTGCCTTGGATGCAAGAAACATTTCCCAATTTTACCAATAAATTAAGCCTGACCCTGTGTGCCCAGGGACAAGGCCAGGAAGAAAGTTAATCTCCATCATTATGGGAAACCCTTCCTACCTAGATAGGAGGGTGCAAGTCCTGGTCCTGTTCTAGCTCTGACTGCTGAGGAGGGCCCTGCAGTTTTTCTCCACACTGGTGATTTCCAGAACGATGACCATCCTCTGCTACTGCCCCAAGCTGACTCCCTGGTGCAGGACTCAAGATTCCTTCCCTGGAGATGCTCCCCTCATAGATTGCAGGTTTGCTGGGGACACCAGGCAGCCATTTCCCTCTGAGGTTCCCTCTCAGGTGACAGGAAAGAGCTAGACGCTTGTTCCAGCTACTCTTCAGGGCCTCCAGCTACCCCTGGTCCTAAAGCAGGGAGTCAGACCAGTTCAGACTACCCCCTGGGAGGCCCCAACCTTCCTAATCTGTCTCAGGTTAAAGTTCAAATGCCATAATCTGATCTAAAAGCAGTATTTTACAAACTGAGGGTCCATGACCCATCAACAGCTTTTTTCATTATTATTTAAGATTTGACTGTTTCTTATTTATTTATTTTGTTGGTTGGTTGTTTTGGTCATGCATGCATTTATTTACTTTTATCAACCAGCTAACATCTTTTTGATGTTTTTCCCCGAACATCTGATTATGAATCTGTTCAAACAAACCAAAAAGTAAAAAGAATTATACATAGAGTACCCATATTCCCACCATCTAGATTCTACCACTGGTATATATTTCCTAGATGAAAGTATAATTTATATACAGTTAGAGTTACCCCGTTAGTGTGCCATTCTATGGGTTTTGACAAGCACAGTTGTGTAGCTACCACCACAATCATGAAACAGAATATTCATTCAATCTAAAAAATTCTCCCTTCATAGTTGATCTATCTTCTAATATAAATCCTCACCCCTGGCAACCACTGGCCTATCCCTATAGTTTGTCCTATGAACAGAATCACAGCATGTAGCACTTTGAGCCTGATTTCTTTCATAATGTATGGAGCATCTGAGATTCACACATGGTGTTGTATCAGAAGATTGTTCCTTTTATTGCTCAGTAGTATTCCAATCTGTGGATGAACCGCAATTCCTTTATCCATTCACCAGCCGAGGGACATACATCTAGGTTTTTTCCATTTTTTGGCAATTAAGAATAAGAACAGGCTGGGCGGGGTGACTCACGCTGTATTCTTAGCACTCTGGGAGGCCAAGGCAGGTGGATTGCGTGACCTCACATGTTTGAGACCAGCCTGACCAAAAGCAAGACCCTTCTCTACTAAAATGGAAAAATTGAGGCAAGAGGATCGCTTGAGCCCAAAGAGTTGGAGATTGTTGTGAGCTATGACGCCACGGCACTCTACCCAGGGTGACACCTTGAGACTCTGTCTCAAAAACAAACAAACAAACAAAAAACACTAATTATTTGCAGACAGGTTTTTGTGTGACTCTAACTTTTCATTTCTCTAGGGTAAATACCTAGGAGTGGAAAAGTGGATCATATTTTACCATATAAGACAGACACCAGAATACTGTCTTATAAAGTATGCTTTACTTTATAAGAAACTACCGAACTGTTTTTCAGGTAACTGTATCATTTTGCATTCCCATCACAATGTCTGAGAATTCCTGTTGTTTCAGTCCTCGCTGTTACTTGGTATCATCAGTTTTTTGTTTTTTTTTTTTAAATTTTAACCACTTTAACTTGTGCGTAAGTGGGTGGTATCTCACTGTGGTTTTATTTTGACTAATGATGGCCAGCATCTTTTTAAATGCTTATTCGCAATATGTCTAGAATTACATCTCTGTAGTTATATATTTTGCCCATTTAAAAAATGAATTGTTTTCTTATTACTGTGTTTTGAAAGTTGCTTGTATCGTCTGGATATAAGCCCTTTATATAGATAAGTAATTTGCAAATTTTCTCACAGTCTGTGGCTTATCTTTTCACTTTTTTAATGGTGTCACTTAAAAATCAGAAGTGATGCATTTTGGTGAAGTGAAATTTATAATTTTTCTTTTATGGATCATGATTTTGGTGGCATATATATATTAATTTTTTAAACACCTGTATAAAGATACAATTCATAAACTATATGATTTTCCCATTTAAAGTGTGTGATTCAATGGCTTTAATATGTTCAAAGATGCAAATATCACAATACCTTTAGAACATTTTCATCCTTTCAAGAAGAAATCTCACACCCCCTAACTATCAGTCTTCTACACACCCATTCCTGTCCCCAGACCCTGGCAACTACTCATCTGTAATACGTGTCTTTCTGTCTCTAAGATTTGCCTATTGTGGACTTTTCATATGAATAGAATCATACTATATGTGAACCTTTGTGACTTGCATCTTTCACTCTAACATAACATTTTCAAGGTTCACTCATTTTGCAGCATTTTGTTATCAGTACTTCATTTCTTTTTATTGTCAAATCATATCCCTTGTATGGACATACCGCATTTTATTTATCCATCTTCAGTTAAAAACCATTTGGGGCATATGTACCTTTGGCCTATGGTGAATTATGCTGCAGTGAACATTTGCATACAAGTCTTTGTACGGACATATGTTTTCATTGTTCTTGGTTATGTATGTAGGAGTGCCATTGCTGGGTCATACGGTAACTGTACATTGTATGTGGATATCCAGTTATCCCAGCATCATCTATTGAAAAGGCTAGTCTCTCCTCATTGAATTATCTTGGCATACATTAACACTTTATTATATTTGCTTTATCACATATTTATCATTCATCCATTCCTCTATCCATTCACTGGTGTATTTTCATGCATTTCAAAAAGTTACAGACACTAGAATACTGTCTAGGAAGCATACACTTCAGCATGCATGTCATCAACTAGAATTTGATATTTGTCCACAACTTTTTTCTTTTAGATGTAACATTTACTGATGAAAGGTACAAACCTTACATGTAACATATGACAAGTGTTGACAAATTGCATTCACCTGTGCAATGCAAATCCCTACAAAGATATAGAACCTTGCCACCACCCAAAGTTCTTTCGTGTGCATTTATTTTTGTGTATTTATTTTTGACAAGTGCATGTGCCCGTGTAACCACTAGATCTAGATCTAGAACATTTTTATCTCCAAAGAGAATTTCTTTCACTTCTTTGCAGTTAACTTTGCCCTACTATGTCCAAATCCCAGGAAAAGCCATCTCTCATTTCCATTACTATAGATTAGTTTTGCTGATATGGAATTTCATGTAAATGAAATCGTATGATATATATTATTAATATTTTGTCACCAGTTTATTTTGTTCCTGAACAGTATTTGAAAACAAAGTGAAGCAGATGGAAAATTTCAGAATGAACAGACTGCTGCAGGGTAGAATATTGCTTTGTAGATCTTTGTTTTAGAGAGATACAAAATAGATGTTCTCTGTGGGAGAGAAAGAGAGAGAGAGAGATTGTACTGGGGCAAAATAAAAAATGCATTACTTGCTGTGGATTATAATAAAAACCATTTAAAAGCTACTGATCCAAAAGGTTCTCCTGGATCAGGACCATGTGTTTCTTTTCCACATGTCTTGTCACCCTCTTTCCCCCTCAGCTGTCTTGATGTCATATAATTAGGCCAGTGCTTGTCTCAGGGCCTTTGCAAGTGCTGTTCCTTCTCTTGGGTCACTTTCCCCACTTTGTCCTAGCCTGCCCCACACTGGACAACTCCTACTCATCCAAAAGATACCTGCTTGGTTGACTCTTTCCCTAGAAAATCTTCTCTGTTCCCATGCCTCCCTCTCAGAACTGGTACTATGTTGTACTTGAATTATTTGGTCACTTTTTCCTCCAGCTGAGTACAAGTTCTGTGGGGGCAGGGGCCATGTTGTGTTTACCTCTGCAGTTTCTAGTTCCTAGGATGTGAGGACATATAATAGGCATCAGTAAATATTTGCCAAATGAACGAATGAACTCTGCTGTGAAATGGAGTTAATAAATGTAATAGGATCGACTTCCTACAGTTTTTGTGAGATCAGTTAATAAGTGACAAGAGCCTACAACAGATCCTGGCACACAGAGAGTGCCATGTAAGTGTTAGCTCTTAACATCACCACATCATCATTCCCATCAATACCATTATCATCATGATCATCACCACCACCATCTCCACCATCATCACCATCATCATTGTTTTCTTTCAGAAAAAATAAGAAGGCATACTAAAAGGGAAGAAAAAACGCCATGTATAGAGACAAAGAAACTATCAGAACCAGACCCAGATATGACAAGAATTTTGGAATTATCAGATATGGAATTTAAAATAACTTTTAATACATTAATATTCTAAGGGATAAACTGGAAAAAGCATACAACAAGCAAGCAGAGAAACAGAAACTCTAAGAAAGTCAAAAGGAAATACCAGAAACTTTTTTCTAAAAAACCCATAAGAATTGAAGGATGTCTTTGATAGGCATATCCAAGTGAGCTTGAAAATCCATCTTCAGAAACTTCACAAAGTGAAATACAATGAGTAAAATAATGAAAAAAAGAACAAACTATCCTAGAGTTGTAGGATAATTACAAAAAGTGTTACATATATGTCATGGCAGTATCAGAAGGATAAAGGAATAGAAGAAATATTTGAAATAATAATGGGTGAGAATTTTCTGAGTTAATGACAAACACTAATCAACAGATTCAGGAAGATCAGAGAACACCAAGAAGACTAAATACCAAATTGAAAACAGAAAATCAATTGAGAAAAATCAATGAAACCAAAAGTTGGTTCTTTGAAAAGATCGATGAAATTGATAAACCTCTACCTAGGTTGCTGATCAAGAAAAAGAAAGCGAGAAAACACAAATTAATAATTTCAGAAATGAAAAAAATAATATCAGAAATGAAAGAAGAATTATAACGACTGATTCCATGAATAGTAAAAAGATAAAGAAATATTATGACTAACTCTATGCCCACAAATTCGATAACTTAGGTAAAATAGGTCAATTCCTTGAAAGACACAAATTACCAAAATTCACAAAAGAAAAATAATAATCAGAATTTTCTTTCTTTCTTTTTTTTTTGTAGAGACAGTCTCACTCTATCCCCCTTGGTAGAGCACCACGGCATCACACAGCTCACAGCAACCTCCAGTTCCTGGGCGTAGGCAGCTCTCCTGCCTCAGCCTCCAGAGCAGTTGGGACCACAGGCGACCGCCACAATGCCCAGCTATTTTTTATTTTTGGTGCGGTTTGGCCGGGGTCGGGCTTGAACCCACCACCCTCAGTGTGTGGGGCCAGCGTCCTACTCACTGAGCCACAGGCGCCGCCCAATCAGAATTTTCTTATACCTACTAAAGAAACTGAATCAACAATTAATAACTTGTTTAAAAAGAAAGTAACAGATTCAGATGGTGAATTCTCCCAAACGTTTAAAGAACACGATACCAATTTTCTATAACCTCTTCCAGAAAATAGAAGCTGAAGGAAAACTTTCTAACTCCTTCTATAAGACCAGTATTACCCTAATATCAAAACCAAATAAAGACATATGAAAAAGAAAAACTACAGATCAATATCACTCATGAACATAGATGCAAAACTCCTCAACAAAATATTACCAAATTAAATACAATAAAAAATATTATACACTACAAACAAGTAGGATTTATTCCAGCTAACCAAGGCTAATTCAACAAAGCCAATTAATATAATCAATCACATCAACAGGCTAAAGAAGAAAAATCATATCAATAGCTGAAAATAAAAGCATTTGACAAAATCCAACATCCATTTGTGATTAAATACTAGTTCTTGGTGAACTAGGATTAGAGGGAAATTGCTTCAACTTGGTAGAGAATATCCACAAAAAACCTAAGCTAACATAATACTTAATGGTAAGAAAATAATTGCCTTTCCCCTATAGGTCAGGAACAGGGCAATGATGCTCCCTCTCACCACTTCTTTTGAATATCATACTGAAAGTACTATGTAATACAATAAAATGAAGAAAAAAAGAGAAAAGTTATACAGATTGGGAAGGAAAAAACAAAACTGTCTTTGTTTACAGATAGCATTATTGTCTATATAGAAAATCCCAAAGAACCCATGAAAAAACCTCTTAGAACTAATAAAATATTTGTAGAAAAGCTGCAGGATACAAAGTTAACATACAAAAGTCAATGACTTTCCTATATTCCAGCAATGAATAATTGGAACTTGAAATTAAAAACACAATACCATTTATATTAGCAGAAGGAAGGAAGGAGGGCAGGAAGTAAGAAAGGAAGCAAGAGGGAAGGGGCAAACTGATGAAAAAAACAAAGATCTAAATTGATGGACATATATTTCATGCTCATGAATAAAAGACTCAGTATTGTTAAGATGTGTCAGTTCTTCCCAACTTGAGCTATAGATTCAGCACAATCCCAACTGAAATCCCAGTAAGTTGTTTCATAAATTTGACTATCTGTTTCTAAAGTTTATATATAAAAGCCAAAGACCTGGAATAGCCAATACAGTACAGAGGAAGAACAATAACAAGTTGGAGGACTGACACTACCCTACTTTACTATCAAGACAGCATGATTTTGATGAAAGAACAATAGATCAATGAACAGAATAGAGAGCCCCAAAATATATCCACACAAATATACTCAACTAATCTTTGACAAAATAGCAAAAGGCAATTTGATGGAGAAATGATAGTCTTTCTACAAATGTTGCTAGAACAAGTAGATTTCTATATGTAATAATAATTTAGACACAGACCTTGCATATTTTATAAACTATAACTCAGATAAACTATAGACCTAAATGTAAAATACAAAACTAACTTCTGGAAGATATCATAGTGATGCCGGAATTTCAAGTTCTTGGTCTCTGCGACCCCAATCGATGGACCACAAGAGTAGTGGTAAGTCAGGATTTATTTACAGGAAAGAAGAATTAGAAGTAGAGGAAAAACCAAACCTCCAGGCAAAGAGGACCCAGGAGGGGAACAAACTCTCCTGCTCCCTCTCCGAGGCCCGGTCTGTGTTGGAGGGGAACAAGCTCTCCTGTTCCCTCTCTGAGGTCCAGGCAAGGTCTGCCCCTGAGCTCTCTGCTCAGGGGTTTATATAGTCTGGGGGAGTTGTTTTGCGGAACTTTTAGGGCGTGGGTCTTCATCAGTTACAGCCAGCTGTCCAGTGAAGACCCAGGCCCTGGAAAATGACATGACATTGAGCAGTCAGATGGTCACAGGAGTAGACAGCAAGGTGCCATCCATGAAATGGACTAGCCGGAAGAGCATGGGAAGGTGCCAGTGTCGGTTCTGCAGGCAAGCTGGTTCCTCCATCTTCCACAGCATCAGCACCGCCAGGGCCAAGGCAGCGGTTGTAGGGCCGCCTTGTCCTGCATCAATAGGATAAAATCTTGGATCTAGGTGACCTTGGGTTTGGCAATGAGTATTTAGATAACAACACCAAAAGCACGATTTTTTTTTTTTTGAGACAGTCTCACTCAGTCACCCTGAGGTTGAGTGCCATGGTGTCGTAGCTCATAGCAACCTCAAACTCTTGGGCTAAAGTGCTCCTCTTGACTTAACCTCCCAAGTAGCTGGGACTACAGGTGCTCACCACAATGCCCAGCTATTCTTTTTTAGAGATGGGTCTCGCTCTTGTTTAGGCTGGCCTCAAACTCCTGAACTCAAGCATTCCACCCACCTTGGCCTCCCAGAACGCTAAGAAAAAAACACAATTCTTGAAAGAAAAAAATTGATAACTCGAACCTTGTTAAAATTTAAAACTTATGATTTGCATAACACACTGTTAAGAAAATGAAAAGGTAAGCCACAGAGTTGGAGAAAATATTTGCAACTGTGGAGAAAATATTTGCAAGACACATAATCTGATAAAGAAACTTGTATCCAAAATAGGTAAAGAGTTTTTAAAACTCAACAGCTAGAAAACAACTTAACAATGGGCAAAAAATATCAATAGACAACACATAAGATACACAGATGACAAAAATACGTATGAAAAGATATTCAGCTTCACATGTCATTAGGGAACTGCAAATTAAAACAACTTGATGCCACTCCATACCTACTAGAGTGGCTAACTCCCCCCCAAACTGACAATACCAAATGTCGACACAAATACAGAGCAACATTAACCCTTATTTATTACTGGTAGAAATGCAAAATGGTACACATTGGAAGACAGACTGGCAGTTTTTTAAACAAGCAAACATATTCTTATATTATGAAGCAATTGTGCTCCTTGGTATTTACCCAATTGTGTTGAGAAACTTATGTCCACACAAAAACCTACATGTGAGTGTTTACAGCAGCTTTATTCATAATGGCAAAACCTGAAAGCAACCAAGATGTCTTTCAGTAAGTGAATGGACAGTTTGTTAATCCACTTGTGAATTGATAGGCACTTGGGTTAATTCCACATCTTTACAATTGTGAATTATTTTGTAATAATTCAAGTGCAGATGTCTTTTTCCTTTTTTTTTTTTTTTTTTTTTTTTTTTTTTATTTTTTTTTTTTTTTTAAATATTTTTTTTTTAGTTTTTTATAATAAA
>CAUYON010106998.1:0-17610 GCA_963573935.1 Arctocebus calabarensis
CTGGGCTTAGGAGATTCTCTTCCCTCAGCCTCCCAAGTAGCTGGGACTACAGGTGCCCACCACGACTCCCAGCTATTTTTTGTTGCAATTTGGCCGGGGCTGGGTTTGAACCCTCAGTATAGGGGGCCGGCGCCCTACTCACTGAACCACAGGGGCCGCCCTACCATCAATTTTTCAAATCTGACTTTCTTCCTCAAGTGGCATAGCAGCCTGAAGACAAGGGCTATGCCCTGCTTCTGTATGTCCCCTATTAGGTGCTGCTTGAAGTGAGGTCTGAAACTCAGCAGCATGGGCCTGACCTAGGTGCTTGTTGCAGAAACAGAATCTCTAACAAGCCCCACCCCAGACCACCTAATCAGAATATCTTAGGGTGCAATTACAAGAATCCGTTTTAGCAAATTTTCCAGGTGATTCAAATGCCTGGTAAAGTTTGCAAATCATACCATACAGTGTGGACGCCAGTGTCTTGTGCACAGAATTTGTTTAATAAACACTTGCTGAGTTGCATGGATTGTATTTGTGAGATCACAGTCTGCAGCCAGACTCTAAGCTCCCTGAGAGCAGAGAACACATCTTTCTTCTTTACTGCTGCCTCCCAAGCTCCTTGCGTAAAGCCTGACAATGCGTTTGTTGAGTTTAAATAGGATCAAATGGTATTCTGGTTTTAATAATTAAATGAAATAATAATAAAAGTGAAGCACCTGGCACATTGCCTGGCAGAAAGTGAGAGCTACTGTTTTATTTTTATTTATTTTATGTTTGTGCTTACATATTATATTATATGTATACGTATTTTATATTTATGGTTGTTTCACTGTATTGAGTCCAACCAGAGTGGTAAGTCACGTGAGGGTAGGCAAGGACCAGGGTCTTCCTAAGCTCAGAAAGTGTTCCATATTTGAGGCAGGATACTTGAGGCATCCAGTCTGCCTGGGAGTGTTTCTACTGCTGACACCTGGTGTCTCTACTGCGGTCACAGTGCAAGAGAAACAATTCCCAGTCATTCCAAAGATACGCCTTCTTTCTGCCAGACATTATTGTTAAGTTGTGATGGGCGATTTTTTTAAATATAAAATAGAATCTAACTTTTATCCAAATACGAACACATTTTAAAGATATTATTGAACTCAGGACTTAAAGATGGAACCAGAAAGGTATTGCACAGGTGCAAAGAAATCTTCAAAGATTGCACACACAGAGCCAATCAGAAAAACTGAGACGCATTTACCAATAGTCACAAAATGGGTTAATATCCACGGTGCAATAATCACCTTGCATTCTGCCAGACAATTCATTTGCATTTCTTTCTTTCTATTGGCAAGGATTCATTTGTATTATTGTCAATTTTCTACCACTTAAGGAGTTGTAAAACAACAAAGATGATGAAAAGCAGAAATAATGTAGAAAGGTGTGCAGGACAGAACTTCCAGTCATCTTTTTTGCCCACTTTGAAGTCTTACACACTCTTTTCTGAGCGTAGGAGCTCAAAGGGAGCAGTCCAGTGTTAGAGGAATAGAGGATATAACGATATCCAGTTTACTTACTTCCTTGTCGTCAAAGGAGGCTTCACAGTCCTAGGCTTCAAAAGACCTGAGCGGTTTTTCTCCTTTGGTTTCCTTTATTTCCTCTTATACCCTCTTCTCCTTTTCCTGAAGATCCCATTTCAAAGTTCCACAAACTCCACAAAATCATGGTACCTCTTCTACTTGCAAAACTTTCCTCTCCCACGGAAGGATCCTCTTTGGTTCTTCACTAAGTCCTGAATGTGTATGGAACTTCTCCATTTGGCCACTAGGGTTATGAGGAAAAGGAGAAGATTCTGTGACCTGGGTGGAGAAAAAGCAGATACTGGAGTCGAAGTTCAGCTTTCCCTTCAGCAAACCTGATTACCTTACCATTAACCCAAAAAGCAAGCCCATCTTGCCAAAAACCAGTAATTCCTCTGGGAACATTACAGTCTTGTCTAACTGGCGAAAGCATATTTCTATTAGCAATTCAAATTCTATTATTTGAATTTGGCCTTGCCCTTCCTAAAAGAGTAATCCAGTCATTCTTGAGTGAGGAACATCTGACCTTCCTTTTGATCAGGCTTTCATTTCATGCTCTTTGTTGTTCAAAAGAACGATCCTTACTTTACCTAGTTGTTGTTGTTGTTTCTCTTGTATAGAAGAAAAGAGATATTCGATTGTTTCTATCACCCACATGGCTTCAAAAAATAGAATTTGACATTTTATGAAATCAAAACAAGATCAGAAGTTATAAAAGAGGCGTGATGGAAATAGGGCTAAGATTAGATTCAGACTAACAAAGCAGAATTAGCAGTGGTGCGAGGTAGTTTCAGGACCACGGGGAGAGAGAAGCCTGCTTCTTAAGTTCTTAAAATAAATTCGCAGTATTGACCCTGAGCAACACACTTACTGCAGAAAGGCAAGTCAAACAGATCCTTCCAGCATTTCTAGTTCTACTCGGTCCCACACCGCTGAATGACACTGCTATATATATAGAAGTTGAAGGACTTTAAAAATTTTCCAGGAGATATATAATATTTTAATTTAAAAGATAACCAAATATTGAGGATTTGGATTTCTTAGCAAGTTCCACACTCAGTAAAATACAGTCCCTTTCCCTCCCTATGGAAGCAGACAGCACTTTGTAGAAGAGAGTTTCTGGGAAGCCTTGGGATGGGACCCACACTGAACACAAGGTAGCTGTGCCACCTCAGTCAAATCACTCCACATCTGGAATCTCAATTTACAAGACACCTAAGCTGGACTGGGGCACCTCCCAAGCAACTATCCTCCTATGTCAAGGTGCTACGCTGCTCCTGAGGTATTTCTGTTGACTATCGGTGCTGGATCAAAAGGTCTTCTCCAGGCTGGAATGAAACCTGGTCACACAGATGGCCTTTGCAACTGTGTGTTTTGGAACGATGCACTTGCCTTCCCTTACCATGGACACTGTCAGGGCATAAAAAGTTCTATGGACAAACCTGCCAGCAACTCATCCTCAAAGGGGCACAGTGGGGCACTGACATCACCAAAAGATGGTGGCTCCCCTCCTGTGCTGTTTTTATTTTATGCTTATATTCTGAATTACCTAAACTTCTTAGACCTTTTGTCCACATTCCGTCTATTGTTCACTCTTTTATTCCATCACTCATTCAAAGTTACTGCTTGAGCACCTTCTATGTGCCATCTATCTTGCTGAATGTTGGAGACAAGACAGAGAACACGCGAGTGAGCAGTCTGCGCTTCCCGGCCCAGGGGAAGCCACCTGGAGTGAGGTACAGGACGTAGGAGGCCCCCAAGGGGCCCTAACCCAGAGGAGCATGTGTGCTGAGACCAGATGGAGGAGAATGAGAAAGCCTGACGCAGACGCCGTAAGTGGCACAGCTGATGCTGCAGGGCATTTCTCCCAAAGCTAATGAAGCTCAAGTTCAGGGGTATACAAGTAAACTGGCGCTCTGAATAAAAGGGAAAAACATTTTAACAATCAGTGCTTTTAAGCGGTGAGTTACAGACGACTGTTGAAATTTGGGCCCCTTACTAGGACAAACTCCCTCTAAATGTCTTCCTAGGACACCCTCAGAGCAGGTGCTGATAAACAAATAGTTTAGTTGGAAAGTACAAGAAATACCCTGTGGGAAAGGGGAAGTGAACTGTGAAAAAGATGACAGCCAAGAAGGGGTGGGTTTTCAAGCCAGCTATCATTATGAGTAACTAGACACTAATCCAGATTTTAAATTCTGAGAATTGGTGTGGCAACAACCTGGGAGAAAGGGAACTCGGGTATTCATACACCACTTCCTGTCAGTAATTGGCTCGGGTCTACGCTTGGACACGTTATTTCCCTGTTGTATTTGGCCTTCCCTGATGACTTTCTATTGCTTTAGAAAAAGCTGTGAAGCAAAGAGATGCAGGTGCCAGCAGCTGGAAGTCAGCCAGCAGGGACAGCGTGGTAAAGCACCGGACGCTGGCAGCATCTGCTGTAAAGCATCCTGTACCTCATTCTGGGTTTGGAATTTGCAACATTTTTTTAAATCGAGACTTCAGATTTGCATTAATTGTAAGCCTCACAAAACCTGAAAGTACCCATTGTGCTGACCCCTACTTGCCAAAAATATAGAATGTATGGGAAAACAAAGAAATTCCTAAGCACTCATCAGAATTGGAGGGAGGGAGGGAGGAGAGCAAGAGATGATGGTAGGAGCCAGAAGGATGGAGCTGAAAGTGGAAAGGTAAGCCAAGGCCACAGGAAGGCTGTTAGGTTAAACTGGGCTTTTTCTGGGTTTGGCCGGGGAATTAGCGAGGCTCCTCCCAGCTTCTCCTTTCTAGGGCAGTCCGACACAGCAATCCTCTTCTGAGATGGGCTCGTCTCACAATGAAGAACAAAGAGCAAAGAAGGGTTGGTGGAGGCTCCCCATGCTTCCGATCCCTGCCACACACAGTGGCACCCATCACATCTTCTTATATGTCTTCAGCTAAAGCAATTCACTGGGCCAAGTCCAAAGTCAGGGAAATACCATCTACCCATGGGGATAGAAGTAACGACCGAGTGAGAACTGTAATACAACCTACTACCAAATG
This sequence comes from Arctocebus calabarensis, assembly GCA_963573935.1. Lineage (NCBI taxonomy): Eukaryota > Metazoa > Chordata > Mammalia > Primates > Lorisidae > Arctocebus > Arctocebus calabarensis. The sequence goes on from CAUYON010106998.1 coordinate 4,587, forward strand.
TTCACAAAATGCTAAGATCAGTAATAGTGAGACGTCTGATCATTTTGTTTCTTCCTTTAGCTTTTCTCTATTGTTAGAAGTTTTAATAAGAATGGAACAATTTGACCAAAACATGTAAACCTATTTCTCTAAGTAATAAAGGATTATATTGAACATTGAAGAACATTTAAAGATACCTTTTAATTTTTTTCCTTTATTAACTTGTTTATTGAAAGAGTTAACATACTTATAAATGATCTGGCTCTTCAACTTCCTAAAACTACCTGTTTTTAGCCTTTATAGCACATGTAAATCATCAGGTTTTATTGTATTTCTATTTCTGATTCTTTACTATGACTGTGTCCTTTTAAATTATTTTTTTATTTGGCGAGTGTCTTTGTAAACCACCTGCAAAAGCTTTGTGTTGTTTGACGGGAAATTTTTAAAAAGATTATGTAAAAACTAAAAAAGAAAAGTAGTTGGAGTGAATGTCCCATGCCGCCTAGCCCTGATCACACATGCAAATCACCTGGAGAGATTGATGTTAATACCTCTGATGAAGTCCTTGGAGATTCTAACTTAATTGTTCTAAATTGAAGTAAAAGCTCTCTGAAAATTGAGAAAAATGGAATAAATAAATAAGTAAGTGCCAAACTAACAGAAGGGCCAATCTGATAGGATAAGCAGTAGGAAATTGGGAGGCGTCCTTACAAACTTGAAGTGTGCTGCGACACTAAAAAGCCAACTCTCACAGGTCGAAAGGAGTCAGGAAAATGGGCGCAGTGGGCAAACGTCAACTTCTAGAATCAGAAAGGGATTGCTCTTAAGGTCGACCTACGCTACACTGGGTGAAGAAGAATGATGCATCGTCTCTCTGCTTTTTCATTGTCCCACACACAGCCCAACTCATACCCTCGGAGACGTAGTTCTTGTGGGTCACTGCAGGGCACTCTGAGGACTGTTTCTCAGAACACCGTGACCAGCAAGTGTCCATCATTCTATGTGAGAAGAGGTTGAACTCATAGGAAATGACTTACCTACCCAGAACAGGAGAGAGCAAATTCTAGAAATACTCTAGGAATTTGGTTTGTTTAATAGCGCTCCAGACTTAAATTTTTTATTTTGTGCAGAGTGCAGTTAGTTATGTGTAAAATACCAGAAGATACAAAAACTCTTTTCATCTGCCTCCGTCTCACTCCACCAAACACTCTCCTTTCATATCTGACAAGAACTGAAATGGTAATAAATTACTCTTTCCTCCTCTCTCTCTCTCTCGAGATTATATATAACCACAGAGATGTTTGTTTCATTTTATTTGGTTTTAGTTAAGTAGCAGTTAAATAACAGGATTTTCAGTGACTATGATCTGGGACTGGTAAGGTCTGAGTTAACTGCCATTTACCGTGTAACCATGGTGACCAGCATATGGCTTCTGAAGCCATTAATCTTGCTGAAATTAAGAGTAAGTCCCAAAGGATATTTGGCAGAGATTCAGGAATAAATCATCTTTCTACATGTATATTACTTGGTAACACCACTGTCTTTAAGTGACAGTCCTTCTAATGAGATGACTGGAAACTCATTTTCCAATGAGAAATTTTTACAAACTATGTAAAATGGCCAAAAAGTAAATAATTATCAATACCACATGAAAGAAGGATTTATTGAACAAACATGTGTTGTGCCACTAATACACCTGCCAGAGGAAAGCTGTTTACTCCCAGTTAAAAATTTGCTTGTGTAGAACTTCAGCCTGGAGATATGAGCTAAAGACAAAATTTGAGATTCTTTAATGAAGAGTCCAATTATTATTTAGCTTATCGGTATTAGAAAGGATGCATTGAACTGAATTTGGGAAGAGGAGCAGCTGGCTTCCCCAGATGAAACTAATGTGTTCTATTTGCAAAGAGCTGTTGGTTTTACCTGTAGTGTAACCCTCCCTAAAACCATATTTGGCCAGCAACAGCCCCAGAGTAAGTAGAAAATACAGTAGCCTCAGCGCGGTGCCTGTGGGTCAGTGAGTAAGGTGCTAGCTCCATATACTGAGGGTGGCGGGTTCAAACCCAACCTCGGCCAAACTGCTGCAAAAAATATAGCCAGGCCTTGTGGCAAGTACCAGGTTGCTGTGAGCTATAATGCCACAGCGCTCTACTGAGGGTGATAAAGTGAGATGCTGTCTCTACAAAAAAGAAAGAAAGAAAGAAAATACAGTGGCCTCTTTTTACATATGAATATACCAATGCTAAAGAATTCAGAATGATTCCCCTCTAATTCACTTAGCATTAGCGCTTTCTCTCAAACTGAATCAACAGTTATGATACTGATCTAGAAGGGATGGGAAATAAATTACTCTCTCAACATTCTTCTGATGCTAATTCATGCTAAAGTGTGGATGAAATATGCACAACTCTGAGTCCTTCTCAACATATGGAGTTTCTATTTTCTTATCTCTACGTCCTCCTGAGTTAAGAGAGTAACTCAAGCTTTTATTTCAAACTAGAACTTTATACACAAAAGAAAGATCAAGAACACAGGGGTATGTTTCAGATCCTAAAATGCACTTGTCATACTTTAAGTCTTTAACATTGATATGTGTCATATCATCAATGGCTTGTTATGATCACTGCACACCAGCAGCAAGCACGGACGTCACTGCTTGTACAAGCACAACCTTTGTCATAGCTGTTACGTTGTCATTTCCTCCACTGAGTAATGCCGTTGTTGATACATGGATAGAAAGTTGTGTATGCAGAAAGGATATAAATTTAATATTCGTGATATGAATATTCATTTTAGAAAAATGATCTTTATTATATATCTTCTTGCAAAGCAACAGCCTTAGGTCGTGTAGGACCTAAGAAGGAAAAATGAGAGCAGATAAAAGTATGTTAACTTTTATTATTGCTGCAGGCATAGCATGATTATCTGCCATGCACAAAGCAAACAACTAAAGGCAAAAACAAATTTCTAAATTGTTCAGAATACATGAAAGACATTCTAAAGGAACAGGAAGCTGGGTGGCACCTGTGGCTCTTCAAGTAGGGCGTCGGCCCTATATAACGAAGGTGGCAGGTTCAAACCCTGCCTCGGCCAAACTGTAAAAACAGAAAAATAGCCAGGCGTTGTGGCAGGTGCCTGTAGTCCCAGCTACTCAGGAGGCTGAGGCAAGAGAATCACCTAAGCCCAGGAGCTGGAGGTTGCTGTGAGCTGTGTGACTCCACAGCACTGCTCCGAGGGCGATAAAGTGAGACTCTGTCTCTACAAAAAAAAAAAGCAACAGGAAGCTGAGGTGACTGATATGTGTTAAGCAGGGTTTAATTTGCTATGTCTTTCTGTTCTTGGCTGTCCTAAAATAATTTTATCTTATAAATTTATGGTATCTTAGATTCCATGGCAAATCATGAATCAATCTGTGTTGTTCTGATTCCTGGTTGCTGATGGTGAAACTGTACCTAAAGTTACTTTCCCTGCTCTGTTGATGGAGAACATTTGGAAGTCCAGAGTAGTCAAAACTAAGCTAAACACTGAGTATTTGCAATTCTGATCTCAGTCATGAAAATAACCAACTCTGACAGCAACTCAATCCTTTGTTTACTTCAGCACAAATGCCCTGGAACGGCAATTTTTATTTCATTAAAAAGAAAAGTAGTCTTCCTCAGCTCTGTAAGCTTTTGAAACAATTGTTCCTTATAATTTCCAGGCAATTGTAGATAGTATTCATTTGATATTATCTCCTTGGCAATTAGAACATTTGAGGAGGTTACATTAAAGTATTTCTTATATGAAACAAATGGACAGGGGGATGGTTCAATACTGTTACAGCCAAAAAAAAAAAAGTTCTTCTTGGGTGGCGCGTGTATCTCAAAGGAGGAAGGTGCCAGTCCCATATACCAGAGGTGGTGGGTTCAAACCCAGCCTTGGCCAAAAACTGCAAAAAAAAGTTCTTCTTTTCATATATTTTACTAATATAAATGATTGGAGAAAAGGGAATGTTGTATATGCAAAAATGTGTAATCTAGGCTCGGCCCCCATAGCACAGTACTTATGGCACTGGCCACATGCACCAAGGCTGGTGGTTTTGATCCCGGCCCAGGCCAGCTGAACAACAGTGACAACTGCAACAAAAAATAGCCAGGCATTGTGGCAGGTGCCTGTAGTCCCAGCTATTTGGGAGGCTAAGGCAAGAGAATCTCTTAAGCCCAAGCGTTTGAGTTTGCTGTGAGCTGTGATATCACAGCATTCTACTGAGGGTGACATAATGAGATTCTGTCTCAAAAATTAAAAAAAAAAAAAGTGTAATCTATGGAAGTAGCCTAAGAACCCATGAGTTACTATGTCAGTAGAACTAAGATCCTCAGATGTGTTTAATGGTAGAAGCACGCATTCCATTAACTTGGTTAAAGGACACAAATCAGCTAGTGGGTGCTGAGTCACACACCTTCCTGACCTTCACCTTGGTACTTTTCGCATTGAGTTTACACAGTCAGGGTGCAGCAGAATGAGTTGGCTCCAGTCAGAGGAGTAGTAAATTTCCTCAAGCAAGCTTTTGTCCTCAGGAAGCTCAGGAAGGTCTGTTACTTGCACCCTGGCCTAACTTCTTCCCCGCATAGTTGTGACACTCTCCTGTGAACTCCCATCACCAATCTTGTTCTGAATATCCGATTTCTAGCTGTGCTACAGGATTAGAACTTTCTCCTTTAACATAAGGACTTTCTACATAGGGCCTTTCCAAGTAAAGACTAACCCTTGGCTTATAAGACCTGTAGGAACAGAGAGATAATTGAAAAAAAAAAAATATATATATATATATATATATTATATATATAAAGGGAAATTATCAGGTTTGAGATTCTTTAAAAGAGACTTTGGACTTTCTTTCTAAAATATATGCTAATGAGATTTAAGGTCTATCCAAGCATGGGATATTTTTATAGCTTAATTCACCATGAATTCATCATTTTTTCACCTACTCTATACATAAGATGCAGGAAGCAAAATGCATAGACTTTAGATTTCTGTCTTTATTTCTCCAGTCCATGCATACATGCTGAATCTTACTGTGGATAAAGGAGTATAATATTAACTTAGGTATCAGAATCAGAAAGGTTAAATCAGCCAGATTTCCTGATATAATCTGCTGTGCCTCTGAGATGTCCGGGTAAAATTAAGGGTATATAACACAAGATACTTGACTCTCATTTGAAAACTTATATGTACTTGGTTCAGGGGAATACTCTGAAATAAAACCCTGTGTGCCTCCTAGCTCTTTCCTTTCTTTTCAGGAGGGAGAAATAATGATTATATCTCACTGAAATCTCTCTTGCTGCGTTTTAAAGCCATTTGTTTTTTATTCCATCTTCAAGTTGAGAACAGCTCAGTTCTATGTTACTATTTTCTACTCAAAAGTCCTGAAGTTACTTGATAATCATTAATAAGACCATTCCCAAGCTTCTCTTTTAACTCTTTGCAAATATATTCCTTCAAACTTCAATCATTTGTTTGGGTTTCCAACATTTCAGTACCTTTCTCCTGACCATTGCTGGGCAATATGTCTTCCCCACTTACCTTAGACTGTTATTCTCAAATAAGAACATGGCCAAAATAAAGGGAGAATTAAGGAACGTAGCTTCCTCTCTGGATGAAACAAAGTCCATTAGAACTTCACTCCTCACACCTTAATGAGCAGTATGGAGATGTGTTTATGAGCACAGGGTTGAGAGGCATAACCCACATGTGATTCCCAGATCTGCCACCTTACCGGCTGAGTGATTGCGGACAAATTATTTAATTTCTCTATGCCTCATTTTTTTCAACTGTAAAATACATTCCCCTGATTTACTCTAGAATTAAATTGATGTAACTTACATAAAGCTTTTAGGACAATACCTGCAAATATAAACTATTTTAATTATTATCTGATTTTCAAAATCAAAAGTTGTTTTTTTTGTTTTACAACCCATACTGGAGGCTTATTCTAAATTTTAGATATTCTGTTTATAGCGATTTAAAATGCTAGCCCATTGTATTATACTATAGTCTTATTTCTAATCAATGGGAATTTTTTTTCTTAGAAATGTAAAGCATGAGCATATAGGTACTCATGTTTCAAGTTTGTTTGTTTGTTTGTTTTTGAGATAGAGCCTCAAGCTATGGCCCTGGGTAGAGTGTCCTAGCATCACAGCTCACAGCAACCTCAAACTGCCAGGCTTAAGCAATTCTCTTGCCTCAGTCTCCCGAATACCTGGGACTATAGGCACCCGCCACAATGCCCAGCTAGTTTTTGGTGGTAGTTGGCACTGTTTAGCAGGCCTGGGCCGGATTTGAACCGCCAGCTCTGGTGTATGTGGCTGGCACCTTAGCCACTTGAGCTACAGACGCCACCCTCATGATTCCTTTTTAAAAAGAAATCACTCCTCCGTATTTCCTAAGCCCCAATTGCCTTACCTCTTCAAGCTGTTATGTTAAAGGAAAATAATGTTTTGTGCGATGGGTTGTAAATAGATCAACTAGTTAGTCTAAGTTTGCCAGGAACTGAGGTGTTTTTCAGGACATAGAATTGTTATTGCTAAAACTGGGAAAATCTTGGGCAAATCAGGATGGTTGGCTACCCCAGCTGTACAAATATTACCTAAGGTGAGAGTAGAAGAGGGAGAGAAAGGAGCCATAGTAGCATCAATCTCATTAAATACAAAAGAGCTCTTAGTACACTGCCTTCATTTTTGACTCATGCAATCCCTGATGAGTATCCAAAGGATGATTTGCACTGAACTAATTAATACTAAATGTCAAACGTTTATTTGGGCTGCTGCTTCTTCTTCTTTTTTTCTTTTTTTGGCTATCATCATCATCTGTGGAATATATTTCTTCTCTATTTTATGTCGTTCCTCCCTCTGACTATTTTGTGCTTGTTCCTTTTCTTTTAGGTCAACTCAAATCAAAACATACTCTTGGGATAATGCCCAAGTTATTCTGGTTGGGAACAAGTGTGACATGGAAGACGAGCGAGTCATCTCAACCGAGAGAGGCCAACATTTAGGAGAACAGCTTGGTAAGAAACAAATTTACAAATTAACCAGAAAGAGAACTTGATTCTCTGTTGTAACACTGTCCTGAGTCCCAGCTATTGTCAGGATGGGGTTAATGACATTCTTGTCAACCTGACAGTTGGAAGCAACACATCCTCCATAGGCAGATAGTGTGTTTCCCCCTATTCACAGTTACAGAAGCAAAAATGATATGTAGAATTTTGGTCTTCCTACAAGGCATTCAAATTATCATTCCAAAAGAAACACAAGTTATATCTTGGGATATTTCTTTGGGTTTTCTTCCCCCATACATAACATTTTTCATGGAATCAGCCCCTTATTTTATTGTGTGATTATTGTCAAGTTTACACTGAAATGGGAGAATGGTATAGAATAGGAAACATCCTAGATTCCGGTTCTAGGGACATTCCTGGTAAGCTGTGTCATTGGTGCAACCCTCTGAAGATTCAGTCATTTTATCTATCAAGAATGAATACTGTAATCCATGCCTACTTAACCAAATCCTCGTAGATAAGATCAAAGGAGACAATACATATGAGAGAGCTTTCAAAAAGCAAAGACTTTGCAGATACAAAACATGATATCTAAAGAGAAAAATGGTGGAGTGAATATGGTAGCGTTTCAGGGGAAGGGAGGGACTGATGATTGATTGTTTGATCCAAGACGTTTTTGCTGAGTACCTATTGTATACCTTTCATTGTGCCCAACATCATGGGGGTAATTGAGTCCTGGGACTAAGCTGCTCTTAGTCAAGTGGGGAGACTAGAGACACACACACGAAAGCAGAAATAACAACGCTACAAAAATAAGCCAATGAGACGATGCTGAGCTAGAAGGCAGATGCCAAGAGGAAAGCAATGGGGGTGGGGGAGGGGAAGACACGGGAAGGGGGAAGACATTGCTAGAGGAAATGCAGGAGGGGGTGTGATTGGAGGTAAAGAGCAGAGAGGACAACTGGAGAGCTGAGGTGTGCAGACGGGCAGCAGCACAGGGAAGAGGCATGATGAGAGGAGATGCAGATCCTGCCATGAAATAGCAAGATATACCTGGCATAGTCTCTTTCAAAGCAGAGCAGAACTTGAAACTACAAAAAGCATTGCGAGCAAAGGGCGCGGCGCAAACACTGAAATAAGCCAGCGCTGAGAGGACAGTGAGTAGAAAAGTCTGACCTTGCATAAAGTTGCACAAGTAAATTGTGGATTTGGGGAATAATCTCAGCCCTAGACGTGAAGGAGATGGAATTTTTTCTTTGTTCATTTTTGTTTTCTGTAGACCACTAAGAACATTGGGAAATTCTGAGCAGGGAAGAGTCTGCCTTTCCAATCTTTTTTGCCAAGACCTGCAATAAGAAATACACTCAATCTAGGAGCACAGTGCATGAGTGTAGAGCAAGAGAATGAAGCAAAATATTCACAAAACACAGTTAACTTTACTTGTAGAGATGCACTGTATTTTCTATCTCAATCTCTTTCTTTTTCTTCTTTAAAAAAATGATGGTCTCTATCCACTAAGTTGATTCTCAAACCTAGTAGTGAGTCTCAACTTCGATTTCAAAACTCCTTCTATGAAGGAGGTGCTTTGGGCTCAATCTGCTGGTAGTATATAGTACGCATTGGAGAAGCAAAGCCCCTCTCAGGGGGTCGCTCCTTTCTCTGGTTATCTGATCACTGAAGGATGTACAGTCCACCCTGAAAGCCTGACCATTCCCATGAGATTAGTGAGCTCATTAGGCTGAAAGCTCCCACTGGATGACCACGGGAACCCGTCCACCAAATCTTCTTAGCACTTGTGGTCTAGAGCTGATGGGTGATCTCAGTGTGGCCGGTCTTGAGCCTTTATCTTCTCTGTCACAGGACCTCTTCCCAGTCTATCAATGAAACAAAGGTTTAAGATGAGTTTGAAAAACGTGCCAATCTTTCCTTGTCCTCTTAGTACCTCAGAAAGATAGTAATAATAATAAAATCCTCAAGGAAAGAGAGAAAAGAAACCTGGGAGAGGGTTGTTCCTGAGACTCCCTCACCCCCTGTGTTTGCTTAACTAGCCGAGTGCATGCCTCACGTGGGAAGAAACTGCTACACAGAGGGAGGCTGTTTGTATAAGTAAAAGTGAAGACTTTTGTTCGAGGAAAAATTGATCAGAGCCAAAAATTGTTTAATGACATTTATACAAAAGAGGCGAGTAACTCGCTACATTTTTTTTTTTTTTTTTAGAGACAGAGTCTCACTTTGTCTCCCTGGGTAGAGTGCTGTGGCATCACAGCTCACAGCAACCTCCAGCTCTTCTCTTGCCTCTGCCCCCTGAGTAGCTTAACTCGCTACCTTCTTTGACCACTCTGATAAGTTACGGGAGTATTGAGAAGAACAGGCTGTGAAGGGGGCAATGGAATGGTGGAAATGTCCTTACAACTCCACTCAGGGGCACACACACCCAAACCTGTGTCCTTTACTACTCAAACGTGCCAAAGTTCCTAAAATTGTGAGCAGAATGTTTTATGCTCCCGTGCAAGTTCTTCCAATGGTTTCTAATTGATTTTTTGCTCTCTATTCAATAATAAAAAAAAAACAGCTGTTGTCATAGCAACCAACACATGTGCATTCTGAGAGAGTCATTTACCTCCTTTAATGTGGTTTGTTCTCCTCATGATGACACATGCTTCTACAAATGATCTTGAGAGAGCATTTGTATGGGGAGAAATGCTCTTACCATCTAAATTTAACGATTTTAAAGGACTTTTGTTTCTTAAAATTACCAGTAAAATTCCATTTTCCAGAATACCGTCACATACACACCAAGGTTAGGCATTCATTGTTTTGTTTTTAAATGTCATTACCACACCTTGGCAGATGGCTCAAAATAAATGCTGTTTCGATCTGGTTACAATTAATTCCCCATTGTGTATTGTTAAAGCCATTAATTTGTTCTTTTTGATGAGAGTTCTTGACGGAACCGAGCTGTAGATTAGCTGCTAAAAATTCTTGCATGGCAGCTGCCCTTGCTGATCAAATTTAGTTTACTAAACATTTACTAAGTGTGTACAATATGCCAGGCTGGGAATACCAAGAAAAATTACTCTACCTTCTAGGAGCAAAGAATGAGCACTTCTCTGGCCCTTCCTTTCCTGGCCATTTCTTTGAGCTCCCCTCTGCCCCCCTGGTTTGTTAGAGAACGCCCTCTCCCTCCACGCGTTAGGTTTCCTAGGTAGACTCCTCCTCTTTCTGCCTCTTGCACTTCAGCGTTCCATCCTCGGCCCATCACTCCTCTCTCTATATCCCTCCCTTGGATATTTTCATCTAGCCCAAAGTCTTAACTCCACCCACAAACTAATGACCGCCTTCACGCCCTCTGGAGTTCCAGGCGCCAGATCCACCTGGCAGCTGTGCACACTCAGTACTGATTAGTGTGGTCATCTAATCAACTGCAGCTGAGTCAGCTCAAGTTCTTTTCCAAATGCACGTTCATCAACCCAAACTGAGGTCTGTTACATCAGAGTTTTTGAAGTTAAAGCCTAGCTTATACAGTTTTAACAAAAGGTTGTATGACTTTTATACAATAGCCAATTTTCAGAACACTGGCTTCTGTGTTAGGGAGTTTTTGGAGGGGGTAAGGATTTTGGGCCAGACCTGAACATTACCCTCTAGCTCAGGGGTCCTCAAACTACAGCCCGTGGGCCACATGCTGCAGTGTGAATTGTATTGGTTCCCGTTTTGTTTTTTACTTCAAAATAAGATATGTGCAGTGTGCATAGGAATTTGTTCATAGGTTTGTTTTTTTTTTTAACTATAGTCCAGCCCTCCAACGATCTGAGGGACAGTGAATTGGCCCCCGTTTAAAAAGTTTAAGGATGCCTGCTCTAACTTGTATTATTTTCCCATGTGTGATTTTAACATTTAGTCTATATGTAGGTACCCATAATAATATACAAGAATGTTTTGCATTTTATTTTTTGTTAAATTTATAACATGGCAATCATGTATATATGTACAATCTCATAACTTAAGTTTTAAATGTAAAACCCTTAAATGTTAAATGAGTACAATAATGAGATATATAATTAAAGATATAAGTTTTCTGAAATAGAAGTATTTATCTGTGAATGAGAACAAAGAAAGACATTTATGGAGGAGAAGGGATTTGCATTGCCTTGCAATCACAGGAGAAAGAACACTGGAACCATTTCTGTTAGCTCTGAAAGGGGCAGACAGTATTAAAATTTCTAAGCTTCTCAGTAAAGTGGTTCAGAGAAACAATGACTGCAGATAAATCAAAATTGCTTCTGAGGAGACATGTTATTAATAATTTGTAAGGAGCTGTTTTGGAGTGTTTTAAATTTGCATTAATATTCTTCCTAAAGCAAGTAACAGGTAATATTCCCAATTACTCTTCCTTCAAACAAGTGTCGTAGCATCATGTGGATGTTTGTGCTGCTCCCTGCATTTTGTCTGCTTGTCCAGTATGAGAAACTGTGAGAATGTCTGACAACCACAAAACGTTCTTACACTTTGCCATCTGTCCAAGCTGCACAATTTGCCTTCCCTTCTTTTCCCATTTAAAGATTTTTTTTGCCTTCATTATTTGTCTCGCAAATATTTATTAAACACCTAAAATGATATTGGGAGTCATAAAATGTGTGTTTTCCCTCCCATGGAGCTTAGTGTGACCTGTGTATTAATGTATATATACACTCAAATATTACAGACACATAAGCAGGGCTGGGAAACCTCGATCCTAGTGCAACTTGAGGATGCAAGGGGGCATGGATTTGAGGGGAAGGACAGGAAGCGTAGAGTCTCTCAGTAGGCTAAGGCTGTCAGGTAAGACGGGGTGAGGGTCCAGAGCAGGGGTTCTTATTACTGGCTGTACATTAGAACCACCTAAGGGGAATTTAAAAATCATTCCCAGGAGTTCATCACATACACAAAAGCACACACAAAACTAAATCAGAATCTCTGAGCACAAGCAGGTATATTTTTATTTCCTCAGGTGATTCTAATGTATAGCTAGGGTTGCAAACCCCTGATTGAGGCGCTTGCCATATTTTATTTGATTGTGTCATAGTTGAGGATCACAGGCTTAACCCAAGCAGTGGCAATGGGGACACAAATGGAGGGATGTTTTTGAGCTATTTAGACAGTAGAACTAATAATACTTGGTGAATGTCTGTATCCTAGAGGCTGGGGGGGATGGAGGCATAAAGATGACCCCAGGTGTCTGGCTTGAGTAACTGATTAAAGTCATCACACAGGGAGAATTTGGGAGTGAGATCAGCAAATTAATAAACAGAGGGAAGACATCCAGAAAAGGCAGAGAGTAGAGAATCAGGAAGAATGGACATACTTGATGGACAGCCATAAAAGCAGATGGGACAAAATCTAGAAAACAAGTGGAAAGTATTAGCTTTGAAGCTAAGCATTGGAATTCTGAAATCTATATTTTTAAATATGACAAGGAATTATTGTTTAAATGCTTTCATAAGAATTGGTCCACAACTGGTAGAAGTACAGTGGAGTTCAGAGGATCTTTAGCAAGAAGACTTTGCATATTACATGGTGCAAGTGGCTACCCTTTTCTGTTTCATGATATTAGATTAGTTTTTAGGAGTGGAACATTTCTTAAACTGATAGAAGACATTTATGAAAAATGCACAGCCAATATCATACTGAATGGAGAAAACCTGAAAGCATTTCTGCTTAGAACTGGAACCAGGTAAGGATGTCCACAATTACCACTGACGTTCAACATGGTGCTGGAAGTCCTAGCCAATGCAATCAGGCAAGAGAAGAATATCAAGGGTATCCAAACTGGGACACATGAGGTCAAACTTTTTTTTTTTTTTTGTAGAGACAGAGTCTCACTTTATCGCCCTGGGTAGAGTGCCGTGGCGTCACACTGCTCACAGCAACCTCCAGCTCTTAGGCTTAAGCGATTCTCTTGCCTCAACCCCCCGAGTAGCTGGGACTACAGGCGCCCGCCACAGCGCCCGGCTATTTTTTTGTTTTGCA